>JAJLWC010000025.1:0-99349 GCA_030674195.1 Starmerella stellata | reverse complement strand
AAGCTAAATAGTAGACATTGGATATTGAATTGGTATTGCGGGCTGATTGTATTGTTTTGTTGTTGTATTCTATGTTTAGATATAATGGATGTTACAAGCAATTGAGACGTGAATGTTACAAGCAATTGGGCTGTGAATGTTACAAACAATTGTTGCAAGCAGTTGAGATATGAATGGTAATTACTTAGTGTACCTATAAATATGCGACCTCAGAATTAGTATAATCAAACAGGAACAAGTAAAAACAGTAACGGAATAAACAGGTTTAAATCAAGTCAATTATTCTAATTGACTCAATGCAGATATTAAGTTCATTTCAGTCTACTTCAGTCTATTTTAGTCTACTTGAATCCAGATTGTCGTTCAGTTTGGCTGTTCAGATTGTTGTTCAGATTGCTGTTCAGATTGGCTAGTTCAAGTACAATCAAACAATTAATTTATCGCAATTAATCAATTCAGCATGATTTAAACGATCGTTAAAGCATAGTACACCATTTCTACCAGAACCTGTGTCAAGCGTTTAAGTGAAATTTCATTCACCACGTGATCTCTAATTAATTTTCCAACAATGAGAATACATATAGGCAAGATCAGCTCGTCGCTAGCCTCGAGCGCTGAGGATCTAGAGCGGCTTCTTGACAAGTACGGCACTCGCGAGTCGAGCATTGCTCTACACAAAAAAGAACATGGCGACTTCTACTTCGGGTTCGTGGATATGGACCTTGATGCCAAGCAGTACGCTCTGCTGCGAAACAAGCTCAACAACATCACTTTCAAGCAGTCGAAACTCGAAATCAAAGAGGCGAAACCCAACCCGTACTACCAAGAACCCGTTGAGGTTGAAAGCGTACCTGGAGCGAGCGAATTGAACCCTACACAGATAAAACGCAATTTATCATATATTAAACGCGATATCGACGTCTTTCCTGGCCGGTACCTCAACACCGACAAAGTGAGAGAACCGCAAACGTTCAGAATTCTGATCAAAAAGCAGCTGCGCAAGCCGCGGTTGCGGAAAACGAAGTTATGGGGCATTGAGAAGCGGCCTTTGGAGAAGCTCACTAACCATTTCGAGGACGGCGAGTGGCGTGACGGCGAAGACCGCGCTGTAGAGGTTGTGGCTAATATGTACAACGAGCATGAGAGAGATCTGAAGCTGGCTACACAGGTGGACTCGGCCGTTTATTTGAGCGACAGCGATTTCGACGAGTTTAAAGAGAAGGCAGTCGAACTTGAAGGGTTAGACGAGTACGATGCAGACGGGATCCAAGTAGTTTCTAAAGAGGAGGCTGCTAAGAATTCACTCAATGGCAGCAGCAAACCTCACGACGAATCCGACGAGTCCGGCGACGATGTGGACGCGATGGACGCGATGGACGCAGTTGAAGAAGTTGAAGAAGCTAAAGAAGTTAAAGAAGCTAAAGAAGCAGAAAATGCTGATGAGTTAAAGACGAATTCAGTAGAGACTTTGAAATCGGCGTTCTCTGTTGAGAAACCGTTCAGGTTATTCGGCGGAGAAGACGAGTCAATTGACGCTGAACAGGTAGTGAAACCCGCTCCTGAAATCCCTATTCCTGAAATCGAACCTGAAGCGAGACACGGCCTTTTCTTCCTGCATAAATCGCCGTACCTGAAATCGCAGAACCAGAGCGCGAAACTGAGCGTTGCAATTTTCGAATCAGCAGAGTGGGAAAAAGAGTTTTTCGAAAAGAGATCAGAATACAAGGGCGAGATCCGCAAACGCCGGCGCGACGCGTTACGAACTGCGAAACGCATGGGCAAGAAGCGCGGCGAAATCTAGTTTATATTTGATCTATGTAGAGTTACGATATGAAGTGTGTGTTGCGTATATACACTTTTGTGGCATATTGGCATATTGGCATGTGATAAGTTGCGGTTTTGTTGTGTGTGTTATGTATGTGTGTGTTATGTATGTGTGTGTTATGTATGTGTGTGTTATGTATGTGTGTGTTATGTATGTATGTGTATATACACTTTTGTGGCATATTGGCATGTGATGTTATGCGTTTGTTTTTGGCGTTTTTGGCGTTTAGGCGTTTAGGCGTTTTGTGGCAGTGGGCAGAGGGTACAAGGGTAGGGTACAGAAAGTGTGGTTTACGGGTTGTAAGAAGCGTTGTACGGTGATGTAATTGTAGTAATAGATGTATGGGTAGATGAAGAGTTTAGAAGACGTTGATGGGAAGCAAGCTAATAGGGTACCCGCCGTTCTTTATTCTGAACGTCGAGATAACAACGCTGTACACCACAAGCAAGACAACCGACCCAATCGCTGCTGCAATCGACTGCGCCTGTGCGGTCTCGAGCGTGCTGACGTACTTGATCAGCGCGATCGTGGTGAACGCAAGAATGCTGTACAGAACAGCCACGATCTGCGTCTCGGCCGCGAACTGAGAGCTGAAATTGGGCTCAACCAGGACGTACGCGCCGTTGCTCGCGCCCATGAACTTCGTGTTCCGCGTGACGTTGTACATGTGTCCAGAGGTGAACATGATGATCGCCAGAAGGGAGATCGCGAGCCAGATCTTCTTGTTTTTGTAGACTTTAGTCAAAACGCCCCGCATAGCGTAGCCGACGCCAGACGCGAGCAGAAGCGCACCAACGGCTTTAAACAGTTTCTTCCACTGGAATTCTGCCGAAAGCGTGATATCGAACCCGAGACGCTTCAGAATAGTGAGAAGGTGCTCGACCTGCTGCCCGGTGCTAACAAACGTCGCAAACGAGTGCTCGGCCTGTAACCCTTTCTTGATATCGCCCTTAGAAATTGCTGGGGGGTACAGCACGAGGTTCGGGACGTGCGTCAGGTCTAAAGCCTTGAACGCGGCCATGTTCGTGTCGAGGTCTGCGTACACGAAATAGAGCTCGCGGTCGTCTTCGCTTTTGCTGATTTGCGCATTATACATCCCGGCAACGGCTCTGAAGTCGGGGCCGAGAACTCTGCAGAAGGGGCACTCGATACGCTGACTTTCAGACGAGAGCAGCATAGCCAGCGTGAAGTTACGCGGTTGCGAGAAGATAGTGTTCAGCGATTTCGAGTCGACGTTGACGACACCGTCTGAACCGACCATCGCGTCCAGCAGCTCGCTCGACGAGCACGCGGCAGGCGCGAAATGGCCGAAAAGACCGAGTAAACCAAGAAGCACTAGACACAGCATCAGGTTTGCTTATGTCATCGACACGTACCACTTACTACTCTCTGCCACCACACCCTCACAACATATTACCATACACCATAATACATACACCATAATACATACACCATAATAGCCTAGCTAGCCTAGCTAGCCCAGCATAGCACCTTAACACCACAACATAACAACACAGCATAGTGCATACAATTGCATGGCTACGCACAGCTACAAAATCAACTCCTCTTAAAGTTTAATACACCCACCATCGCACCTATTACGTGTGTCTACACACCCTTTAACATGATTATACCCGCATACATACCGATTACATGCGTTGCACTGCACACCAATTACATGCGTCGCGCACGTCCTGTTATGCGTGGCACTACGTATCTACTACATGCGTGGCACTACGTCCTGTTATGCGTCGCACCGCGTACCTATTACATGGTACCGCTACACACACTACATGCGTCGCACACCATTAAAGCAATGCATTATACCATTTTGATGCATTACATGCGTTACATTGTTGCACACGTCTACTGTGCTGCTATTTAATCTAATCCATCTCTTGGCACGAACTGTTTCCAGAATCGCTGTTCTCGTTTCAGTCGATCTCAATCACATCAGACTCAGTCCCGTGCGCTCCGTTCCCGGAATTAATGTCATCTTCGTCACCGCTATCGTCGCTGTCGTCAATAGGAATCGGGCCCGAGTACTCGAACCCGCGCTCGCCGTCGCCAGGTGCGTCAGGGCCTGTAAGCGAGCGTACATGAAACCTCCTGTCCTCGCCGAACTCCTCGCCGGGCTCTGAAGACGAGTCCGAGCAGTAATTACCTTCGTCGTCTTCGTCGCCTTCGTTCATCCAGCGCTGGTGGCTTTCGTCACTGAAATCGCTGTCGCTCTCGCTGCCCACGCTCCCTGGCTCGAGGAAGTCCATATGCGCTTCAAACGAGTCGTCGTCTACTTCGTCGTCTGACGATCGCACTTCCGCCATATTCGGGTAGAACGCCTCGCAGTGCGAGCACCGGCCGCCGTCCCACACCTCATGCAAACAGTAGGCGCACATGTACATACCGTCCTCTTCTGAGTAGATCGGTTGCTTGGTATGGGCTAGATGCAGAGAAAACAGCTTGTCGTATGATTTTTGTCTCGATTCGAGTTCGAACTTCCCTGTTTCCGGCTGGCTCGCGTTGTATGAGGTTATAATGCATTCCAGAATAACGCGCAGCGCTTTGTTGTAAATAGGAACCTCAGCAATCGGGACCCGGCACATCGGGCACGTCGAGCTGCTTTCCTTCTCTTTGACCCATGTCGACAGGCAGGCGCCGCAGAACGTGTGGCCGCAGCGTAGAACGTACGGGTCTAGAGACAGGTTCGAGCAGATGTGGCAGGTGAGTTGTTCAGCCAGAACTTTGGAATTTGATTTAAGTGCATTTCCAGGGTTCGTCGAGAATGCCAGCACTCTCTCGGTGGCCGCTTCTTCGGACATCAACCTTATATGGAAGTTAGAGGTGGCGGCAAGGATCAGCTGAAGCGAGATGCTGACAAACCAAAACCACACCCAAAACCGCACCCAAAACCACACGCAGGCAACAGTTGACTGTTAATGCTTATATTTAATTACATGCGCACGCTATGGGCAAACGCGAATTTTAGACTTAGCTCACAAACCACAAACCACGAACCACGAACCACGAACCACAAAATGAGAGACAATTTATTCGTACACATACCCTGTCAATAATACCCTACATTCCACGTCATTGAAGATATAGACATAATCATTACACTGAATACTAAGTAAGGCTAAATAGAGTATACCTGCCCCTCGTTCTCGTCGAAGAACAGTTTGTTGGCAGCGTGCATCACATGCAGCACATTGCTCACTTCCTCAATTGAGAACGGCGACGCCGTTTGCGCGTTCACTGCTGACCTCAAGTCGTTGAACATAGCCGAGCCCGTTTCCAGAACCGAGCCGTTCGCCATTAACGAGCCGACGATCTGCTCGAACTCGGCGCTGCGGTCTGAAGGCACACCGGGATCGTCTATATGCAGATTCTCGACGTCCGGGCTGCTCCCTGGCGCGCTTCCTGGCGCGCTTCCTGGCGCGGTATTCGTATTTGTATTTGAGTTTGTATTTGCGGCAGTGGTTGTGTTGGTATTATCGGGTTCGTCGTCGCTGCTGCTCAACAAATCCAGCTCCTCTTCGCTGCTCTCGGCGTCGTTAGTGGTGGCTGGCGTTTGCAAGTCCTCGCTCTCCTCCATACGCCGGCGTTTCGGTTTGAGCCCGGGTTTGCGGACTTCCTTGAACATGGCGTACCGCAGAATACCTTCGGCCGCCATCACGTCCACTAACTCGACGTCCCTGCTCAGCCGGGACTTCGCATGGGCTGTAGACAGCCGGATCATCGTTTCTAAGGTACGCGCAGTCACGGGCGCTGTGCGGCGTTGGCCTAGCGCCAGCGGGTCGTTGCGCAGCTCGGAGTAGATGTTCGCAATATGGTCGACGGCGATATCAGTGAGAACCGGCTGTACACGGATTTTCGCGTACGCGATGTACCTCTTAACGAACGCGACTGAAAGCAGCGTTTCAGAGGCGTCAGTGTACACTTTGACCGGCGCGGCCACCGACTCCGAGGCCGGTTTGTGCACACTCAGAACAGAGTTCTGAAGCTCGCGCTGAGGGGTGCCTTCGGCCTGGCCCTGTGGAAGAAACTGGTGCATCCGCATAACGTGATCAGAGATTCTTCTGTCGCGAGTCGCATTGACTTCATCAGTGACCACAAACAGCAAGTCGAAACGCGAGAGCAGCGAGTCCGGCAGCGCGATATTGCGATGCGGCTCTTTATGCGGGTCGTACTGCCCGTACGCGGGATTCGCCGCGGCCAGAACCGCACACCGCGCGTTCAAGGTAGTATGAATGCCTGCCTTCGAAATAGTGACTGTCTGCTGCTCCATGACCTCGTGAATGGCTACTCGGTCGGCGTCGTTCATTTTGTCGAACTCGTCGACACAGACGATTCCTCTATCAGCCATCACCATTGCGCCTGCTTCTAACCGCCGCTCGCCAGTATCCTTGTCGACTGTGACTGCTGCCGTCAAACCGACGCCAGTAGACCCGCGGCCAGTAGTCGCGATCGCCAGCGACGCTGTGTTCAAAACGAAACGCAGCATCTGCGACTTCGCCGTCGAGGGATCGCCTACCATCAGCACATTGATATCTCCGCGAATATGCGTCCCGTTCTCCAAGTTCTTCTCGACGCCGCCAAGCAGCTGCAGAAGCACGGCTTGTTTGATGTAGTCCATGCCGAAAATAGACGGGGCCAGCGACTTCGCCAGTAAACTGAAGATATCCGGCTGCTTCGAGAGCCGGTTGATGTACCGGATATCCTGGTCGGTGATCGACTCAATTGACGAGCTCGAGTCTGTGCCTTTACTGCTGAGCAGAACGCAGTTGTTGCCAATCACCAAACTGCGGAACATCGACCCGCGCTCGTTCGCGGTGCCGCTGCCGCCGACGCTTCTATACACGCCGACAATCTGGACCCTGTCACCGGGTTTACACAGGTCCACTAAATCGTCGTCCATGACAACGTCGATGCCGCGCGGAAGCTGTCCGGGAGGCGCGCGCTCGGGCATTTCCTGGATACTCACCATCTGGTGGTCGCGGTACGTCGAGAGTCCATACTCCATGATCAGCGGGTTGCCAACACTGTCCTGAGAGGGGTACGTCGTAGTTGTGGGCATCGGATCAAAGCTCGTGGTTTGGTCGCGGTAGTCTCGGCTGAAGAACTCGTTCGTTTTCGGGCCGTAGTGGATTGTGCGGCTTACCTTAGGACGCACGATCGTGCACCGGGTCACAATGCCTTCGATGCAAACGAGCTTGCCCAAATACGGCGACTGCAGCGTCCGCGGACTCAGCAAATGCGCGCCGAACGTGCCGCTGAACCCGACGCTGAAAATCGTGTCCTCGTCTAAAGAGGTCTGGCTAGGATCGCGCATCGACATGCACGCGTCTTTCACGGCCTGCTGCAACGGCGGCAGAAACTCTGAAGGCTGCTGCAGAACGCCGTGCCACAGCTTCCTGTCGAATTCACGCAGATCGTCCAGACTCACTACTAGCCGCGCCCTGTCTGTCGCCAGCATTTTGCGGAGCTCGCCAGCATACACGGCAGTCGGCGCATCCGGGTCAGCGGGGTCTATAAACTCGCCGAATTGCCGAACACGGTCGTTGAACAGCGCGTCGGCTGTAGCTTCCATATATTATTATGTCATCAACCACAAACACAAACAAACATAAATAAACAAGCCAACTAATTACATCAACATGGGTTGCAGTGAAGAAGCAAGAGGAACAAGAAACAATGAACAGTGAACAATGAACAGTGAACAATGAACAATGAACAGTGAACAGTGAACAGTAAACAGTGAACAATGAACCATGAACAAAAAAAGAAACAAGAAACAAGAATATACAGCCAACGACTATATAGTATAATGAATTGACCAGTACTAGAGAAACCGATCTGCTGATATGGTATTTCCTAATTGATCAGGCTACCAAATAGGCTGATGCGTGTGTGTGGATAATGTGCTATGTAAGGGTCAGCGTTACGTAGCGTAATAGCGTGGGGATAGCGTAATAGCGTAACAATGCAAAGTATGGTAAGTATGGTAAGTATGGTAAGTATGGTAAGTATGGTAAGTATGGTAAGTATGGTAAGTATGGTAAGTATGGTAAGTATGGTAAGTATGGTAAGTATGGTAAGTATGGTAAGTATGGTAAGTATGGTAAGTATGGTAAGTATGGGTATGTGGTATATGTGTTGGGTGTGAACAAGTGTGTAAGCATGGTGTTCTTGACAGTTCTGAAGAAACGGCAGAGAAAAGAGAGCCAGGCGCGCGTTCTAGTGCTGGGTCTAGACAACGCCGGGAAGTCGTCGCTTATAGCAAAAGCTTTGAACGCGCCTCAGAGCGAAGTGCATCCTACATTCGGGTTCCAGATTGAAAGCCTTCGATATAATGACCTAAACCTGAACATTTGGGACGTAGGCGGGCAGCAGAGTTTGCGGCCGTACTGGCATAACTATTTCGAGAAAACGGATTTTCTGGTCTGGGTTATAGACGCTACAGCTCTGCAAAGACTAGAGTCCTGCAGAAAAGAATTACACGACGTCCTTGGCTCTCAGGACCGCCTTATTGGCGCCGGATTACTAATATGGATAAACAAGATCGATGCTGTGCCTTTAGCAGAGCGAGAATCAAGGGTTCTAGAAGTCGAAAACGAGCTGCAAATCGCTCAATTCCAGAAACATCATATTTGCAAGATAATAGCATGCTCGGCGTATACCGGCGAAGGCGTTTCAGAAGGTTTAGACTACCTGACTACTGAGATCAAGCAAAGGCTGTATTCTTTGTAATCCACACCCACACCCACACCCACTAGCACTAGCACTAGCACTGGCAGGCACTACTTACAAAGCCACAAAGTCGACACTGAAGTGCATATCACGCATCCTCGCTAATTCTACATACCCGCACCATCCAAACAAAACAGAGATGTTCGCATTCAGCAAGAAGCCGCAGTTCACACGCACGGACGCCGTCCAGTTTTTCCAGCTCGCCCAAACGCGTATTGCCGAGCGCACTGGGCCCTTATATACCACATTAAACGGGTGCAAAGTCCTCACGCAGAAGTACGTCCTTTCCAAAGTGACTGAAATGCTCGAAACGCTGCACACAAACCTCACTCGACAAGAGATTGCTACAACTCTAGACCTCTCTACTCAAGCAATTGACGAGGTTCTTGTTAAAGCAGTACAGCAAACCGAGAGCTATGCTGCTGACCACGGTTTGATTCTGCCCAGGCCGCGAATCAACGATATTCTGAACAGTTTGAAACAGAAACAGGGGTTAGTGCTTCTCAGTTCTGTGTGTTTAGAAGAAAAAGTGACGCTGCGCGCGCTGATCGATATCGCGAAACGCGACTCTTCGCTCATTTTATCGAACGACGCGATAATCTCGTCGTCGCAGCTGAAAAAGTACACTGAAAACATGCAGCAGAGCCTTAGAAACGCCGAAGAGCCTGTTAAGTACTCGGATTTAGAAGCCGACGAGACCGTTTTGACTATTATTAAACAGAAACTCAATATCCCGGCTCACGAACTGACGTTTATTCCTCAGAAATTTATCGACCAACATGTTTCCAAAGCAGTATCGACGTTAAAAAGCAACGGGTTTGTAGAAAACGCCGCTGTGTCTAAAGTAAAGTCGCCGCAGAAAGTGGCTAAAGAGAACGATGCTGTTGTTTTGGGCGATAAAATCGTGCTGAAGTCGTTTATTTCGTCGGCGATTGATCTGGCTTTTGCTAAAGTCACTGAAAACGGGTTCTACAGTTTAAAAGACGTTGTGATTCCAGAACTGCGGCCCGTTCTTACAAACGACGATAAATTGCGCCGGTTCAAATGCCGCTACGAGACGCTGCTGCTAAGCCCAGGGCTGGAAAAGGAGACTGAGCAGTTCGTGCTTAATAAATTAGAGCCGGTTGCTAAAGAGGAAGTCGACAAACTGCAGTTCAAAGTCGACGGCAGCACCACTGTCGCGTCGTTAGTCGACAAGATTCCTCTTCCTACTGAACTAAGCCTTCAGCAGTTCGTAGACGAGGAGTTTCCAAGCCAGGTCTTAAAGGGGATTTGCCCAACAATACGCACAAAGTACCTTGCCAATCTGTCGAAACTTCTAGACGAGAAACTCGACTCTGAAACCAAGCAATTGCTGGCGAAATGCCGCGCCTATTTCAACGGGTTCCAGTCTCTGCCTTCGAACTCGAGTTTGCGGTCAGCAGCTTGGGAGGAATGGCTGCAGTACGTCAACGAGTACCAGTTCTCTGTTCCCAGCAGCGAAGAAGACGCCGCTAAACAGTTCAACGTCAAGGTCGAGTTAGTAGATGCTGCTGTCAACGATATTGTGAACGTGGCAAAACAGCAGATCCAGCGGACTTCTAATGCCCCTAAAGTGCTGTACCTGGCAGCGTTAGTCTACCATTCACAGCATTTCTCAGAATCCGGCGTCTTGAAACTGTCGAGCAAGTACCTTCCTAAACTATTAGGTCTTTTCGAGTTCCCGAACGAGTTCAAAACTCTGCGTGAACAGCTGAAGAAACCGTCTGAGGAGGCCGTCAACGCTGTTAAATCCTTGGTTCTGTCGGACATCTAATGCCATCCAGCGACACGCTACACACTCTAGCACTTGTACTTGTTCAGCTTATGCACAGGTCTTGTTTCTACAATGCTAAGGGTGGGTGGTGTGCCCGCCTGCTAATTAATGTATATCTAGACGGTCTAAAAGAGTCCAGATGAGTCCAGATGAGTCTAATTGTGTTGTTTTGTTGGCAATGCATATAGCTAGATGAATCTAATTGTGTTGTTTTGTCGGCAATGTATATAGATTAATCTAATTGTGTCGTTTTGTTGGCAATGTATAGCTCGATCTAATTGTGTTGTTTGGTGTATAGCTAGATGAGTCTAATTGTGTTTGGTGTACTTCAAAATCCACGGGTCGTTCTTCACATCCGCTACTTTCATCCTGTTTTTCGGGTCCTTCTGCAGCAGTCTTCTAATAAACCTTCTAGCGTCTTCTTCAACATACTGCGGGAAGTCGATTGTTCCCTCTGTGATATTATGATAGGTTTCGGCTCGTGTCTCTCCGTAGAACGGCGGCTCTCCAGTCAGGAACTCGTACGCAAGCACTCCTAGAGCCCATTCGTCTACAGACTCGGTATACTTCTCGCGCTGCACGATTTCGGGCGCCATATAATCCATTGTTCCACAGAAAGTAGCTCTAGGAAGCCGGTCTTTAACACTGGACCCGAAATCAGAGATCTTGATGGTCCCGTCGGCTGTAAGCAGCAGGTTCTCGGGCTTGATATCCCTGTGGATAATACGCCGTTTGTGACAGTACTCTAGCCCGCAGGCCACTTGCGTCAAGTAGTTTACAGCCACTTCGGGGGTGAACCGGTGCTGCCGTTGGAGCTGTGCATAGAGCTCCCCGCCAGGCGCCCATTCAACCATTATATATACACGCTTGTCGTCGTGGAAAAAACCGTATAGTTTCAGCACGTTTCTATGGTGCAAACTCGCTTGTAACTCGACTTCTCGTTTAAACTGCACGGTGCTGTCGTGCTTGACAATCTCGGATTTCTTCATCGCCTTCAATGCAAGAACAAACTTCTCTCGTTTCGTTCTTACTAGCCATACATTTCCCAGGTTCCCAACTCCTATATTCTTTCCTAACTCGAAATCTTTAAGGCTCCATGTTTTAGTGCGGCTATTTTTGTGGGGAAACGTTTGGGATGCCGACGAAGAGGTCGCAACTGCGCTTTGTTTGTTCATCATAACTAACAATACCAATACCAATACCAATGACAAAAACAAAAACAAAAACAAGCAGTACTCAACAGAAACAACAGAATGCATGTTGTGCGAACCCATATAGGTCTAGGGTATATATTTACGCGAGGATCACGTTCAACCTCTGCCCACATAAACCCGTTCACCTATAGTTTTGGCTTTTTCTTTTTCTTTTTCCGGCTGTCTTACCCACATTTGAAGGTAATTGTTATAATAAAGCCTACTTGTAGACATGCTTCTCTCTTTTGTTATCCCATTCCTGGTACTCGCTTCCTAACTCGCCTAACCTTCTAAGGATTTTCTGGTAATGCGTGGCATTAGGAAGCTGTTCGAGCATTGCAACGATTTCCTCAGGAGAAACATGCTCTTTTTGGGGTGTAGAAGTCAGCTGCTGGCTGACAATCCTGGCGCGGGTCTGGCAAACCAGTTCCTCGGCGTTCGCAGTAAGGTCTTCAGAAATAGCAGTGACAGACCACACGTCGTTCGGGGACTGGATTCCCGGGTACTGGGACTGAGACAAATGCGTGTCGTTGATTGATTGATTGAAATTGAGTCTGAACGCTTTCAAATCAATGGGTTTGTATTCAGGGTGCAGGATCCCGAATTCCGAGTCTTCTAAATCTTTGTCCACGAACACGAGCATGGAACTGGGCCCGTCCGCATGTAGCACGAAGGTTATATGTTTGTACCCGTCGTACAGTTTCAGCATCTTTTCCAGCAGCCTGTTGAACAAGGTAACGCTCAGTTTGAACTCAGCGTCGGCCGTGTATGAAGCAGTTTCCGCCAGCCTGGCTTCTAAATCGATGTCCCAGGACTTTTTCGATGCATTGGCTTCTTTCTTTCCCTGATCAGTCTTCTTTCTGTCGATAATAAGCTGCGCAGTGTGGTAGATTTTATCGATTTCAGTCAACGGCACGTACTGGAACCCGAACATCTTGCGCACGTTGTGGTAGGCGATGAAAATGCCGTCCATGTTGCCTATTCTTGCTTGCAGCGAGTACTTGAACATCGCCGACCTAATAAGCTCGAAATACTCTCTAGCATAGCTCTCGTATTCTCCATGCAGTTTCTTGATCTGATAGTCGGACCCATTGTTTACTTGCGCATAGTCAATATCGTAGCGCACTGCACAGCACGCCCGCGTTTTCAAATCGAACGTTCCAGTGCCCGGAAGCCGCGGGTCCTGGCAGTCTAATTGCGACCGCATCAGCATCGACCCTATTTGGCTGTAGCTGTATGTATTCGTCATCTCTTTAACGTCCTCTTTTACCGCATTTTCAGCGTCCTCTTTAACTGCATTGTTAGCAGCTTTAATGGCTTCGTTATCGTCAGTGACCGAATCTTCTGAAACTGGGGTTTTGAGGTCTGGTTTTAAAGTCTTTCGAAATCGTTCGAACTCTTGAGAACTGGTGGTAAGCATTGCCTCTAAATTATGGCCTAACAAACTCAGGATCATCTCAGTAGACCCGAATCCTACAATCGAGTGGATCCCATGTTCTTGATTGAACTTCATGCGCCCAGAAACCGGGGCTTTTTGCGTTGACGTGAATGTAGTCAATTCGCCAGGAAAGTACTTAGAAAGCGCCATAATCTGCGGCTGTTTGAAGTTACTCAATGCCAAATGAAACTGCATAAGAAACGGCGTCAACGAGCTCGTGCTTCCTAGAAATTTCGCTTTGACCGACTTCGCCAGTTTAAACAGTTTAGTGTCGTAATCCGCGCGTACAAACGGCGCGATTTTCGTGAAATCGAACTCGGATATCGACATGATCTTCTCGATTTTAGGGTCGAAATTGTATACGTTTGTGCGCGCGTCTTTCAAAACATGCACACCTGGACTGAAAAGGACGCGTTCTAGTTTATGTGCGAGTTTCGGAACCGGCGGCTGGTTAGAAACCTGTAAACGGTTGATCTTAATCGACTTTGAAACCGCTTTTGTCAGGATCGCGTCCAAGGGCTTGGCAGTGCTAGGGCTCATCATGTCTATTCAATTAGCAATGCAGAGTAAACTGACAGTGTTTTGGAAACTATAATGCCAAATTGCCGGTCTGAAAAGCACTCCTTTGTAGATGAAATTTCAGTCTCGTGAAAAGTATTGGTAATCGTGCCACATATATAGTGTAATCATGTTGTAGCGTCATAGCGTCGCGCCGCAGCGCAGTCTATAGCACCGGCGCCATTATATGGACATTACACGGACATTACATGGACGTTACATGGACATTATATGGACACTGCATGGACATTATATGGACATACATGATAGTGTATAGCGTAATCTATGGTTTATCGTAAAAGGAAATAGCGTCATAGCGTCATTGCGCCGTAGCGTTATAGCGTCACTAGTTGGTATCATGCACAACCGAATGGCACCGGGTACACAAATTGTCTTCAGCGTTGTGTTTCCAGCACCGTTCGCATTTGTTCATGCTTGGTTTCGTTACGGAAACAGTTGTTCCGTTCTTTGTAAGGGTATACGCGCTCTCGGTAGTGCCGAACTTCACATTAGACGCAACACAGACTGTTTCTATTAACTCTTTTGGGAATCCAGCATCAATATCGATGTAGATGTCGCATGTCAGCGCGCTCGTGACTGCTTTATCCTGTTTGGCAAGCTCTACACACTCGTTCACAAGGTCGCGCAGTTCGATCAAGCGCGGAAATCCAGCGATTTCCTGCTGGGGAATTACAGGCATATCAACGTCTTTGGCCAGAAGCGGAGTCTCGACATTGTTAGTGACGAATGCAGGGCATGCTTCCCATACTTCCTGGGTCAGAAGAGGAATCAATGGCGACAGAATACGCACATACGTCATTAAAGCATGCACTAACACAAACTGCACGGCTCTCCGTTTAGCCGAGCTGGGCTCGTCAGCGTATAAAGTGTCCTTGACAGAATCGAAGTAGACTGCCGACATCAGCGAGTTCAAATGGACCTGGATATGCCGTACAGCGTTCTGGAAATTCAGTTGCTCGTAGTTCGACTCCACTGTTGATTTGAGTTCCTGTAAACTGTTCAACATAAACTTGTCCAAAAGGCTTAGTTCGTAGTTGCTGGCTAAATTAGTAGGACGAAAATCAACAGTGTTTCCAAGCATGAAATTAAAGGTCAGCCTCAGTTTCTTTACTAATGCAGCCGCGCTCTCAATGCTCTGCTCGTTCATGCTGATGTCCGAAGTATAGTTGCTTTGAGCCACAAACAACCGCAGCCCGTCAACACCGATCCTTTTAATCAAACTGTCGGGACTAATAACATTGCCGACCGATTTCGACATCTTCTGTTTATGTTTGTCAAGAACAAAACCGTGCGTCACTAACTGCTCAAACGGCGCCGATTCATGCAAGGCCGCATTCAGCAGCAAACTGCTCTGGAACCAGCCTCTGTGCTGATCAGACCCTTCTAAATACGTGGTCGCGGGGTTCTTGTACCCACTCAAAAAGCTGGAACCAGAGTCCAGCCAAACGTCCAGCGTGTCTTGACACCTGACAACTTTAGTCGCTAAATCCTGGCGGTGTTGTGGCAGCCATTCGCTGATTCTGAACTCGGAATCGGGAACGAACCACGCTTCTAAACCTGCGTTTTTCATCTTAGCAATAACGAACTCAATAATTTCGTCTTCTAAAACCGGCTCGCCAGTATCTTTATTAACGAAAACCGGGATCGGCACGCCCCAGCACCGCTGCCGGCTAATACACCACTCGGAGCGGGTATTCAAAAACGCCTCTAGCCTGTCAATACCGACTGCCGGCACAAACGTCACGGATTTAAGGGCTTCAGAAGCGCGTTGGCGCAGCGGCTGCAGATCGATAAAAAACTGTTTAGTCGATCTGATCAGCACCGGTTTATTACTGCGCCAATCCAGGGGCACAGAATGCGAAACCGTATGCGTGTTCAGCAAATGCGAATTGTCTAAAGCGTTTAAAACGATTCGAGCGCCAACCTTCCGAGCGTCTAAACCTTTCAATTCAAGGCCGAAATCGTCGACGTACTTCCCGTGCTCGTCAACAACCGACTTCACCTTTAGTTTGTTTTTGAGACCTACTAAATAGTCTTCTTTACCATGAGCAGGCGCCGTATGCACGAGCCCTGTCCCGTCTGCTGTCACATGATCTCCATGCACGACATTATGAACGGATTTCCGTAATGGGCACGTATACTGCAAACCAATAAGGTCGGATCCCTTGCATTTGCCGATCTCGGTTAACACGTGGTTAGGGGTAATCTCGCTTAACGTTTTTAACGCGTTTTCCGAAACGATATAGATAAGTTTGCTTGAAGAACGCAGAAAAATGTAGTCGACTCGCTCGTTGACAGCAATCGCCTGATTAGCTACTAAAGTCCACGGCGTTGTCGTCCAAATAACCAGCTGGACAGGCCCCTCTGCCTTAGGAAGGCCGAGCTTTTTTGTCAATGCTGAAACTGAATCGTTTGTCACATCGTACCCGACATAGCACGCAGTGCTTTCTTTAGTCGCGTAAACGAGCTCGGACTCGGCTAACGCCGTCTTGGACTCGGGCGACCAGAAAACCGGTTTCTCCTGTCTCGAAACGAGGTTTTTCGCTACTAATTGCCTGAACAGCTGCAGCTCGTTATAGACGTACTCTGGGTTCATTGTAAGGTACACGTCGGAGAAGTCCGCCATTAGACAGTACGACTGGAACTGCTGGCTTTGAACGCCGACCATTTTGCGGGCCAGTTCACGTGCGCGGCGCCGTTTTTCTATGCTTGTAAGCTCGCTTTTCACGCCGGCCAGCGCTTTGAGCTCGATGGGAAGGCCGTGGCAGTCCCACCCAGGAGTGTACTTGACGGTGTTTCCCATCAAGACACGTGTCCTGTTGACGAAATCCTTTAAGATTTTGTTGAGAGCATGGCCCATATGCAGCTCTCCGTTCGCGTACGGCGGCCCGTCATGCAGTGTTTTCAGCGGCCCGGATCCGGCCTCGAGTTGTTTAGTGTACAACGTCGACGTCACCTTCGAAAAGAGTTCGGCGTTCCGTGCTGCATTCGACCGTTTTCCCAGCAGCGATTTCGGCAGGTTCAGCGTTTGCTTCCACATAGTGTGGATTCTGCTAAGGATACGGGTTCTGCAAGGCGCGAAGTCAATGCGGCCGTTTAGTGGGTTGGGGAGTGTGGGGTTAGGATTGTCAGGTAGAGGGCAGTGGAAGTAAGAGGCAGTAGAGGAAAAAAGAGGGAAGTAGGGGAAAAGAGAGGAAAAGAGGAGAATGAAGGGGAATTAGAGGACTAAGGGAATTAGAGGAAGAGACTAGAACTCGATTCCTTGTTTATGTATGGTCTGAAAAGCGTTGATTTAATTGTTGGTGGTTGTCATGATCTGTGGTCGTTGAGGTAGGTAAGATGGTGGAGTAATTTGTCATCTGGTCAATGCAAAGGGTGTATAAACCGACTAGCCGCAAAGCGTACCTTCTAGCGTCGTACAAACGCCTGCTTTCCGAGCATAAAGTCGTGCTTGCATTACAGAACTCGGTCCTGTTACGCGACGAAGACCGTAAGCTGCGGTCCGAGCTCACGGCTGCCGGTGCGAAGTTCACGTTCACGCGCTCGTCGTTAATGCGAGTGGCTCTACGCGAAATGCCTGAACTAAGCCCTGCTTTGGCTCCGTTGAGCGAGATTTTCACAGGCTCGACTGCGGTGGTAGCATTAAAAGAGCTCGATCCGAACCAATTAAAACAAATCGTCGCGATTCTTGATAAGCAGCAGCCGAAACTCGTGCTATTGGCTGCAGCACTAGACAATAAAGCCATTTTCCGCAGCGGCATCGATACACTGAAATCGCTGCCTCCTCTGCCCCAAATGAGAAGCGAGCTTGCTGGGTTATTGAACCTGGCTGCCGGTGGTGCCTTGGTTTCGGCATTACAGTCTCCGGCCCAGTCGCTGGCCGCGAACCTGTCGAATATCGAGAAGTAATGGGGTTTATACATTTATACATTTATACATATTTATATTACATAGAAGGTCATAAGATCGCTTTTGTGGTCGCCAGTTGTGGTCGCCAGTTGTGGTTTCTGATTGTGGTTTCTAATTGTGGCCATGAACAATTACGCGTTCAAATATTTATTTGTGGCATTTGTGGCATTTGTGGCATTTGTGGATCGGTACGCGTCTGACCCCACGCCTTTATCACGGGATTAATTAGGTGCAGCAGTGTGTGCAACAGTGTATACAGCAGCATTTGCAGCAATATGTGCAACAGTATGTAGAGCGGGCTAAGCAAACCGGCGTTTTCGCACACGGTCGTCGCGTCTGGCCGATTCGTTGCGCCGACTTCGCCGTTCGGTACGCGATCTTTGTACGCGTTCAGGCTCGGCTTTGTCGGGGTTGAGGAGCGCCGATTTCTGTGTTTGTAAGAAAGTGTGCATGCGTTTGCTCGTGCTCACTAGATCCTTCAGCCATGCATTGTAAGTCGCTGTTGGCGCGGCGATCTGGTCTTGGAATTTACGCGCCTGGGCCTTGCGTTTCTCGATGCCGAGTTCGAGCGATTCTTTGGCAATGGCTTTCTGCCGTACTTCTTCGCGGCGGTTCTTGATTTGAGCAGAGAGTTCGGTATTGAAAGCAGGGTCCGAACTCGTATTTGTGGACAAGCTGTGTTTATTGAACTCAATGCCGTATTTCCGGCATAAAGTGTCTAACTCGCTCGAATCGAGCTGTCTTTGCAGTTCAGAAATCTCGGCGAGTTGCTTGCGTTTCTGTTGGAGCAGCAGCTTTTTCTGGCGCAGTTTCTGAACGTACCGCGTCTCTGCTGTGGACATGGCGTTCTGGTCGGCATGCAGTCTGCGAACAGTGTCGTAGGTCGAGCGCCTGATATCAGCCAGCAGTACACATAATTCAAGGTCCGTCTTCTTTGTACTGGATTTCAGCTGCTCAGCGGCATTGTTCGCCTCAGCAAGACTCGATAGAACATCTGTTTCGTGCGTGGCTTCCATTTGACCACAACTGTCTTAGTAACAACTCGGGATAATAGCGTGCCTAAAGGATGCCTAAGGATGCCTAAGGGTCCTAAAGGGTCCCAAAGGGTTCCTAATGTGGGTAATAGGGTATGTCATGCACGGGCAGTAGCGTGCCTAGTGCGAGATACCTAAAGCACTAGCGCAGACAATAGGGTACGGTACCTGTTTAGCGTTAGACTAGTAGCGTCACCAGTAGCGTCACCAGTAACGTCACCACTTAGTAGCGTCACCACTCAAGCGCTCGACCATATAACCGGCCAGCATGGACCTTCTGGATCCAATGCGCCGGTACAAACTGCGCCGGACATCGCGGTCTGATCCGCTGCACGCGTACACCTTGCAAGGGTACATCGCTGCCGGGACGTACGGGCGCGTGTACAAAGCCGTAGACAAGCAGAGCGGGCGGTTAGTGGCGATAAAAAGGTTCAAAACGGATAAAAACGATTCTCAGCCGCAGTACACTGGCCTTTCGCAGTCAGTCTACCGCGAGCTGTCGCTGTGTCGAGAACTGGCCAACAACCACGTCGTGCAGCTCGTTACTACTGTTCTGCAGAACAAAACCGTCTGTATCGTGTTCGAGTACTGCGAGCACGACCTCCTTCAGCTTATAAACTACCACAACTCGGTTTCAAGCCATTTAGCCCACTCCCGATCTCAACCGGGCGTCAAGGCGAGCTTTTTGCCGAAAACATTGGTCATGTCTGTGCTTTACCAGATCTGTTGTGGAGTGGCGTATTTGCACGCGAACTGGGTCATGCACCGGGACTTGAAACCGGCTAATATCATGATAACCGCTTCAGGGGTAGTGAAAATCGGCGATTTAGGGCTGGCCAGGCGGTTTAAACAGCCGCTACAGAGCCTCTATTCCAGTGACAGGGTCGTGGTCACAGTATGGTACCGCGCGTTTGAGCTCCTGCTCGGCGCCAAGCATTACACGCCCGCTGTCGATCTGTGGTCGGTGGGGTGTATTTTCGCAGAAATGCTGAGTTTGAAACCCATTTTCAAGGGCGAGGAGAACCAGCAGCAGCCAATTGAGCGTGGCGGACAGTGTTTCCAGCGCGACCAGGTCGAGAAGGTCCTTAGGATTCTGGGAACGCCTACTACCCAGCAATGGCCGCTGATCTACGCTGTTCCCGAGTACAAACAGTTCACCAGTTTGCACAGGTATAAACGCAAGCTCGAGGCATGGCACAGTTTATACGACCGCGAAAACCCCGCGTCTTTGAATTTACTAACGAAACTGCTGGATTTCAATCCTGACACCCGCATCCCGGCATTGACCTGTTTAGACCACCCGTACCTCGCTAACGATACTTACTCAAAACAAAACTGTTTCCAAAATCTGGATTTCGTCTACCCAACTCGGCAAATCAGCCCTGTCGATGTAGACTTGCAATTGACTGGAAACAAGAGGGTCGGCGGCCCTGAAAACGAACGAAAACGAACGAAATGAGTACTATTGGGTCTTGAAAATATTGAAATTATTTACTCTCTTGACATTTATGCCTATTCCATCTATACGGTATAGTGCCTTAAGTGCTAAGTACCTGTAAGTGCCAAGTACCTATAAGTGCCAAGTACCTATAAGTACCTATAATGCAGGTGCCTATTGCTTGGTGCCTATTGCTTGGTGCCTAGTACGTTGCACCTATGTTGCGCCTGTGTTGCGCCTGTGTTGCACCTATGTTGTGCCTATTACGAGGACCTCTGTTGTGCACCTACTCTGTTGTACCTATTACGTACATGCATGGCGCAGAGTAGGTACGTGCAGAGTAGGTACAATGGTATGGTAGGTATGGTGGTACTGCTGGTGCGTGCATACAGGCAAACTCCAGGTATGCAATGCAATGCTCAGGCGCTCGGCCTATGCTTTTTCTTGGAACTGAACCAGATCCTCGGGCTCGAAAATCACTTCAATCATCAGCGAGCAGCTTGGACATGTCGCGATCTTCTCGCCGTCCTCTAAATCTCCAAGACAAACTTGGAACATGTCGCCACAAGGACACGGATAGAAAAAGCACTGCATGGCAGCATCGAAAGTCATATCCTCGATCTCAATTGAGTCGTACACATTGATCATTGTGGAGTAAGAGTTTGTGGCACTGAATAAAGATATATTAGGTAAGAGTAAGCACAGAATACTTTAACTGAAAAAACCTGACACTAACAGGGTAGGGGTATATACAAGCGAAGAAGTAGTGATTGGAACAGTTACATGGATACTAAAGGATGACGAAACAAGATGAGCGATTAAGCTAGACAAGTTGGTGCAGGTGCGGCTGTGAGTGGCATCGACTATATTTGTGTGCATGTGTGTACATGTGTGTACATGTGTGTACGTGTGTGTACGTGTATGTACGTGTATGTACGTGTATGTATGCGTACATTTGGTAGGAACGCTGTTAGATGGGTGAGGGTAGGTGAAGGGTAGAAACATGGTATATACTAGAACGGTCTGGACAAAAAGTGATCTGCTACGGATCCGTAAATTCGGGTAATATAAAATACACGTTGTGTTTACTGAGGCACAATTGATACGCGCAGATTTCATTAACAACGCGTACTTGTCGTTACGAGAACCGGTGGAAAGAGACACGGTACTGATAGATCTCTACTAATAGGTATCAGATCTGAACTGGTAAGTATGGCGGTGCAGTGATATCTTACTAATAATTGTTTCTAATCTAGGGCTCAAAATAAAAAACTCTTCAACACGTGACTACTCAGACACACTCTATGGGTCACGTGTAGAGGAGTGGCAGTGCGCTCTGACAAAATCAATATCTTCTAACCCTGTTTTGTTCTCTCAGCGTCATAAACACCGATGGGTATTAGCAGAGATTCCCGCCACAAGCGTTCGCACACTGGTGCCATGCGCGCCCAGATCCGCAAGAAGCGGAAGTTTGAGTCCGGCCGTGCTCCCTCTAACACCAAGATTGGCGCCAAGCGTATTCACACTGTCCGTACTCGCGGCGGTAACCAGAAGTTCCGTGCTCTGCGTTTAGACTCTGGTAACTTCAGCTGGGGTACTGAGGGTGTTTCTCGCAAGACCCGTGTCATCAGTGTCGTCTACCATCCTTCTAACAACGAGCTTGTCCGTACTAACACTTTGACCAAGAGCTCCGTTGTCCAGATCGATGCTGCCCCCTTCCGTCAGTACTACGAGTCCCACTACGGTGTCCCCGCTTCCTTGAAGGGCAAGCAGTCTGAGGAGATTCGCCAGACCGCTAAGACCGCCTCTCGTGCCTCTTCTTCTAAGCTTTCTGAGGGTCTCGAGCCCCAGTTCGGCGCCGGTCGTCTCTATGCTGTCGTTGCTTCCAGACCCGGTCAGAGCGGCCGTGTTGATGGTTACATTCTTGAGGGCGAGGAGCTCCAGTTCTACCTCAGGAAGATCGTGCACAAGAAATAAATAATCAAATAATTCTATTTGTTCTCATACTAACGCTAACTAATAATGGGATTTCAATATAGTTTTTTTTGCTTTAGCTGCTTTAGCTGACGTTTAGACCCTTTACTGTCTGAATCTTAGCTAACTGACTCCAAATGCGGTGTACCCCTACCCGAGCCACATTAATGACATGCATATTCCATAAAACCCCTTGCCCATGCCACATTTCAAATTCATATTCCACATTGTAAATCAGCGTTAAAGCGAGAGCAAAAACAAGCATGCGCGCATGAAAACAACTCAATTGCATTCTAACCACATTCCAGTAGCGAACTGTGTTGATTAATCGAGTCAGCGGTACTTCATTTTATACTGAGCAGGCGTTTCGACTTTACCTTTCTTGAACATCCCCTTTCTATGCTTCCTGCAGTTCGCTTCGATCTGTTTAAACAGTTTCTCGTTTCCGTTGAACTCGGCGCCGGTCTTGGCTTCGTAAATAGTCGCCCATCCCGCCTTTAGGATCTCTTTGCTAACGTTCTTCCTGCCAGTGAGTTTCCATACTCTGACTTCAGCCACTACACGTTGGTACTGGTCCTTGCTCAAGGGGTAGATAACGACTCTTCTGCCGAGAATGTACGACCGCAGCCATTCCAGCGCGGGTTTATAGTAAGCCTGTCCTGGTTTGCCGAAATGCGGGCCTTCTGGAGCGTCTATGCCATTAAGCCGGACGTGTATAGTTTGTGCAGTCAGGCCGCGAGTATTGGTTTTCGGGACTTTACGTAGCCAGTGCCACCCGGCAAAAATTCCGCCCGGGGTATGGAAGAAGCGGAAATCGTCGCCGTCGTTGACACTAACAACCCTGCCGACCATTCGCCGTTTCTTGAGCCATTTATTGCTGATATCCGGAGCCGTTGGGACGCGTTTCAAGTACTTGTTATAAACGAAATAGAAAGTTATCAAGCTCGTGCATACGACCCCGTTCACGAAATATGGGTTCACATCGCCATTTTCATTCATCGCTTACACACGCCGGCGACAAATAACACCAACACGCGCCATAACTAGCGGCTGGCGCCCGCCAATAAAACAGCATTTAAACACGCCAAAAAAATGAATTGAAACAGGCAATAATAAACTAGGATACTAGACAAAATGAGGAGATGGGATGAATTATGAGCAGTATATTCAATACGTTGATAAGCGCCTATAGAATGGTAAACACCTTTTTGGCTACGAAATCATAAGAACGCATAGATAGCGGACTTGCGATTTATTACAGAAGAAAGTAATAAATGAGTATGAATTTGTGGACTTGAAATTTCTCATTAGTCACTACCAGTCCAGCTGTCAAGCAACGTCAGACTCTGTGGGGTTAGTAGAGTCAAAGAGCTTCAGTAAGTGCCAGTACAGTACAGCACTAGTGATCGTCATTGTCAGTGTTAGTGCATTACAGTGTACTTATCGAGACAGTGTACGTATCGAGTTTTTTCGGTCGCTGGTCGTCTCTGGACGTTGCTACCAGAGTCTGGCAATGAGCAATAAAAGCGATTGCGAGTTCGCAGTGAATGCTGGGTCGAGTAGAAGAGTTGACAAAGCGAAGGAATGGGTTCTATGGGTCGGCAAAGACATTCGCAAGGACGTGAGGCGGAGAATCCCCTTTTACCTATCGGATTGGACCGATGCGTACAATTACAGGGTTGTTCCTGCAACGGTATACATGTTTTTCGCGAACATTTTGCCGGCAATTGCGTTCGCACAGGATCTGTTCGACCGCACGAACGGCGCGTACGGCGTGAACGAGGTTCTTATGGGCTCGGCTTTAGGTGGAATCGTGTTCAGTTTGTTTGCCGGGCAGCCGCTGACAATTGTAGGCGTTACAGGCCCTGTGTGTATTTTCAGCTACACGATTTTCGATATCATTGCACCCAAAGGCGTTAATTATTTCGCGTTTATGACATGGGTCGCGATATGGGCGTTTATCATGCATACGCTGATTGCCGTTTTAAACGGCGTGCGGTTCATGAAACGTGTCACGATGTACAGCTGCGACGTTTTCGGGTGCTTTATTAATATCATCTACGTTGAGAAAGGTATCCAGATCCTGATCAGGCAGTTCAGAGACGACCCTCGAAGCGCTGCTGCGTACTTCCAAATCGTCACAGCCCTGTGTATTCTTATTTTCGGCGTCTCGCTGGTAATGGTTGCAGGCAACGTTAATGCCAATTGGGGATTCAGGTGGATGCGCAAGTTAGTGGCCGATTACAGCTTGCCGTTGCTGGTGGTTTTCTTTACGGGGTTCACGTTTTTCCCAGGACGGATAGATTTGCTGCACAAAAACATCCAAAGACTGCCTGTGAACAAAGCGTTCCAACCTTCTGAGGTCGCGAAACAGTACGGCAGAGAGTACGGCTGGTTTATCCATTTCTGGGACATTAAAGTGGGCTATGTTTTTCTGGCCATTCCGTTCGCTATTCTGTTGACGCTGCTGTTCTACTTCGACCATAATCTCTCGGCGGTCATGGCTCAAGCGCCTACACATGTATTCAAAAAACCAGCGAGTTTCCACTACGATTTCCTGGTTTTGGGGGTGACTACTCTGGTTGCTGGGTTCCTGGGTATTCTGCCACCTAATGGTTTGATTCCGCAGGCGCCGTTGCATGTAGAGAGTCTAGGCAGCGGCGAATTCGATTCCGAGGGCAAGGAGTTTGTTGTAGAGCAACGAATGAGCAACTTTTTACAGGGTCTTGGAACTATTGGGTTAATGACAGGCCCTTTACTGCATGTTCTCCACCTTGTGCCCGAGGGCGTGCTTGCGGGACTGTTTTTCATGATGGGGATCCCGGGTCTTCTTAATAACGAGCTGATTAGGAGGCTTCTGATCCTGATCAGGGACCGCAGTAAAAAGTGTACTGACCCAATCGCCTCTATTCCTTCAGGAACGCTCTTCCTGTACTTAGTGGTATGCGCGATCGGCGTCGCAGGCGAAGTCGCAATCACCCAAACGATTGCAGCTATTGGGTTTCCAGTGATCATGCTGATACTTATGCTAGTAGGACTTGTTCTGCCACGGTACTTTCCCACTTCCATTAATGTGCTTGATTCCCCAGCTGCCGATCCGTACGTCATGGACACGCTCGGATAGGTTTGCGAACTTATTCAATTCCTCGCAATTCATGGTAATGCGAAGGGTGCAGCAGTGTACATATAATAGACTGCACCTGTCAATGTCAATTGACATTATTTATTTATTCATGTTCTTACACGACTTGTATTCTAATTTTTCTACTTTCTTTCTGCTTCTTTCTACTTTGTTTCTTTCTTCCTACTTTGTTTCTTTATTTCTACTTTGCATTCCAGTTGGGATTAGTATGTATTATTTGTGGTTGATTAATTGTTTCCTGTGGGTAGTGGTAGGTTTATGGTAGGTTTATGGTTGGCTTGTGGTTTGATTTTTGTGGTTTTGTCTGAAATTAATTAGTCATCGTTTATAATGGCTGGTCCTTTATTGAACAGCGCTGGCAGCGCCGAATGGGAGAAAGGCGCTACTCCCAATGCTATTAAACTCGTGTGTTCCGTGAACGGGCCGCTAGAAGTGAAATACCGCGACGAGCTTCCTCAGCATGCGTCGCTAGAAGTCGTTTACAGACGCAATACCGGCATTCCCATGATCCGCGAGCGGTACGTGCAAGACAAGCTGCACAGCGCTCTTCTCAGTATAATCAGGCGTGATTTCTACCCACGTTCGCTCATCCAGATCGCGGTGCAGGTGCTGGACACGTGTCACGACACAGACGATTCGTTCTATGCTGAGATCAGCGAAGGCGTTAACACTGCGTGTCTTGCAGTGATAGACGCGGGAATTGCATGCAGCGGGCTGGTTTCTGCTGTGAGTTACTGTATACTAAAGAATGGCTCGATTGTGCCGATTCTAGCGGCGGCTTCAGACCGGAAACTGTCACCTAACGAGATCAAGTCCAAGCATGCCGTCGCCTTCAAACACGCCGAAAACGAGTCGCCGAAACTCGTCCTTCTTGAGAGTTCAGGAGCTGCCGAGGACGACGAAATAATCCAGTTGCTGGAACGGGCTGAAACTGATTCTCAGGCCGTGGCTGATGCCTTGAGATCGAGAATCCAGCAGTCTTTATAGACCTAATTTATACTTATACTTAATACGTCATCTTATTGTTACGTTTTCGCGTAGTTACGTTGTTACGTTGTCGTGTATTTAGTGGTTCTAATTGTGTGGTTTTGTGGTCGTGGTCACCTGTTGAACGCGTTGAGTAAGGAGTTACGCGTTTGTGGACACACTATACCTGTACATATATGTTGAGTGTGTGTGCGTGTATACACATGTGTATATGTGCGTGTGTGCGTGTGTGCGTGTGTGCGTGTGTATGTGTGCATGTGTATGTATGTACGTGTGTATGTACGTGCGTGTATTTGTGTGCTCGTATGTACATGTATTTGTGTGCGTGTGCTTGTATGTACATATGCGTTTATGTACGTGTTTACGTGTTTGCATAGTGTTGCATGTATGCCTATGCCTAAGTAGATGTATGTATATATATTTGTTGGTGTACGTGTGGGTGTGTATATGTCGGGCAGGGGTAGACCACATTAACGTTAAAGTACGGTTTAAGTACACATCAGTTCAGACTATTCTATCAGCTAATAAGTCTCGCCCTCTGGAGGCTGTGGCAGGTTTCTGTTATTCGTAGACGCCATGTACCTGCGCAGCGCGAGCAAGACGTTCTCCATAGTGGTTTCCGGGTTCCACGTTGCCAAGGCCGGGAGCTTCTCGTCGATCACGTTGCCCTTGGCATCGACACACGGGAGGTTTATTTTAGTAAGGAACTTGAGAATAGGGGGGTTTGAAGGGTACGACTCGCCGGCCTCGATGCTCAAGCAGTAGATTCTGTTCTCGTAGGCGGAATGCGGCGGGCCGAGGATAGTGCCGTTCCAGTAGGTCATAGAAATATCATCCATGTCGTCGAGCCCAATTGAGCACGAATCGTTGCCCATACCTTTCTCGCCCTTCTCGAGCTCTTCAAGGAGCCTGAAGTTTCTTGGGATCTGCACCGTCATTGTATGTCCTGAACACAACAGTCAGCAGTAACTGGGTGTACATGTACAATAGCGTAAGTAAGTAAGTAAGTAAGTAAGTAAGGCGTGGGTCTGTCAGGGTTAGGCAAAACGACGCCTACGCCCTGGGCTCATATTTCAACGTGTATTCTGAGTGAGTCTTCGCGGTCAGCGCGCAGTCAGCGTGCAGATGAATGGATCAAGTAGTCATACTGTTACGCAAGCGGCTCATCTAGTCATGAGGTTACAAAGAGTGATAAACAAACATTTACAGGTAATGAGGGGGCACAAACAGAAGTATTAATAGTGTTTATCAAATATCTGGGTGTAAGGTAGCAATGCGCAAGGCAGTAAGTAGACAGTAATGTGCCGTGATGGTGTCGTATGATATGACATACAGTGTATATGATGTAGTATGGTGGAATGGTGTGATGTGGTGTAGTGTGGTGCGGTGTGGTGCGGCATAGTATAGTGTGGTATGATATGGTATGATATGTATGGCGCTACACGGTCTGTGAAGGCTACATGGGCTATAAAGGTTGTACTGGGCATGACAAATTAGCATGTCGAACCATTTGAGCTCGCATTCGGACATAACCAAGACCGAGTCTGTGTTATGCGGAGCGAGCGCTGGTCTTCTGACCCGGTTAGCAGTTGCGCCGTTCGATATGGTGAAGATCAGAATGCAGCTTCTGCCCGGAACAAGCGGGATCAACACTGTGCGGCATGTGATCGCCAATGAAGGGATCCGGGCGTTCTGGAAGGGCAATGCGCCGGCAGAGCTGCTCTATGTAGTATACAGTTCGCTGCAGTTCTCGGTTCTGCGGCTGGTAAATAGTTCTTTAGGCGATTTCGGCAACGAGCAGCTACGGCAGTTAATAGCCGGCGGCATTTCCGGCTCTACTGCCACTTTCCTGTCGTACCCGCTGGACTACCTGCGCACACGCGGCGCAGCGAACACCGTGAAAGCAGACTTCGTGCCATTGATCCGCAGTATCTACTCTAAAGACGGAATAAGGGGTTTCTACCACGGAGCCGGCGTTTCGGTTATTGCCGTGTTTCCGTACATGGCGCTGTTCTTCGCGCTGTACAGCTACTTCCGCGAACGGCCTAAACTGATTCCGCAGTGGGCGCCGGCCATTTTCACGGCCGCCAGCACGGCCTCGCTGATCTCGAAGTCGATGATGTACCCAATGGACACGATCCGGAAATGCATTCAAGTGCACGGCAAAAACTCGCCGAAAATAGCCACAAACGCTGGAACCGGCGTCCAGTTCTCGCATAATTTCTTGAAATGCGGGCAGCAAGTAGTGAAGAAAGAGGGAATCAGAGGTCTTTACAGAGGCCTGCATGTCTCGCTAATGAAGACGTGTCCTGGCTCGTTTCTGTCGATCTATTTCTACGAAAAAACTCTGGCTGTTCTCAGATCCGCCCCGACTCTGCACGCCTAACTAGGCTGTACACTAATTAAAGCAGACCGTCTATGCACATGTAGCCATTACCCTTATTCAATCACGCACTATATTGTACTCTTTCAATACGCTCGACAATGTACTCTCAATACACTCGACAATGCTCTTTCAATACACTCAATAATGCTCTTTCAATACACTCAATAATGTACTCTTTCCAGTCCCGATAAATACCCCTGTAACCAGTTCTGCCCCTCATTCGTTACATTGCCCACTTGCAACCACTCTTTCTTTTTCAAGCCGCCTGTAGTCTGCTCATATCCCATTTCTTGTGCATTCTCCACAACCTTTACCCGAGAACCCCTATTCACACACACTTTTCGTGTCCCTGCCACTGGTTTTCTCTGGTGTATTCCACCCGTTGACTCCTCGCTTCTGAACTAGTTCAGCGTTAATAATGAACAGATCGAGCGGTTCTATTTTGAAGTCGTACTAGATGCAGGCTGCATGCATGTGATTCGGCAATGCATTACGGCATGCGGTGTGAACCTGCTAAATACTACTACGAGCAAGTAATTTTTTGCTGGTTGAAAGGCGGTATTATTTGCTAAAATGATTGGCTAAACAGGCACTGGGTTTCGAGTTTGAATAACGTATTATGGGCTGCATATATACAGGGCACGGGTAGTTGTGCGTAGGCGAGTCGGCAAATGCTGCAGTTTGGCAGTAGAGTTAAGGTACGCAATGGATGCTGTGGCAAAGAAGTATACTCTTGCATTATGCATATACTATATAGTGTAGCATATAAACTAGGTTAAAGCGCAGCGGGGTGCGTGTGTGCGCGTATGGCAGGATGTGTGCGTACGGTAGGGTGTAGCATGGTAGGATGCATGAGTGTATGGTAAGGTGCAGGTTGTTAGGGTGTGTGGATGTATGGGTGTATAGTAAGACGCGTATGTGTATGGTAGGGTGCAGGTTGTTAGGCTGTTAGGGTGTGTGGATGTATAGTAGGATGCGTATGTGTATTATTGGGTGTATGGTTGGGTGTATGGTATCGCATGGTATCATAGGATGCGTGGTTTGGGTGTGGTGTGGGTGTGCTTATGTATCGCATAGGTGTTTATATGTCAGCATGGCTGGATCAGTGCCGGATTTGCCCGGGATGCATGCGCCGCCCGACGGCGTTCGGGAGATAATGGTCGAGGTTGCGCGGCTGCTGCAGCTTCCTAACCTTCAATTTCCCGGCGCGCAGCCTGTCAGTTTCACTCGAGAGAACATCCAGAACCTGCTGAACGAGGATTTCCTTGTTTGCGAGAAAAGCGACGGTTTGCGGTGTTTAATGCTGCTTTCTGAGTTCGTTAATGAAGAAGGCGGCATCGAGGAGCGGATATATCTGATCACGCGCAAAAACGAGGTCTCCTGGGTGCAGAACCTGCATATAGACGCCGGCAGCAGCAGCCACCGACCGTTCCATATCGGCACGCTGATCGACGGCGAATTAATCAAAACAAATGACGGGAAAACACGGTTTCTGGCATTCGATATCCTCGCGCACGAGCGCAAGATCCTGCTGGACCGCAATTTAGAGAAACGGCTCGGCTACCTTGACCAGTTCGTGTGCAAGCCGTTTATGCAGTTCTGCCAGCAGGATCCTGTTGCGGCTGCTACGTTCGAGTTCAAAATATACATGAAACCGATGTCGCAGGCGTACAGACTCGACTCGGTCATGAAACAAGAGCGCGAGCATAAAAGCGACGGGCTCATCTTCACGAGCGTTGCAGCGCCGTACATCTGCGGCACCGACAAGCATATTCTGAAATGGAAGCCGTCGAACGAGAACAGCGTCGATTTCGCTATCCGGCTGGACTTCAAGAACGCGGACAATTTAGAGGAGGCCACGGACTACGATTCCAAACCCACAGTGACGTTATTGACGTGGACAGGGCCGTCTGAAGTAGACTACGACGTCATGCACATCGACGACGAGCTGTGGGACCAATGGAAGGTGCTGAACGAGCCGCTGAACTACAGGATCGTCGAGGTGGTGCGGGACGACAATGAATGGAAGTTTCTGAGGTTCAGAGACGACAAGGAGCACGGGAACCACGTGCATGTGGTTAATAAAGTGAAGCAGAGCATTAACGACGACCTGACTTTCGAGGAGCTCGTGACATACATCCCGGACATCAAGGAACAGTGGTACAAACGGCAGGCCGAGAAGCGGGGCGTCAAGCGGCCTCATAGCGATTCGTAATTATTTACATTGTAATGTATATGTGTGTATGGCGTGTGTATAGACGATATATATGGTATGCATGCTGGTGCATGTAGATGCATGAGTGTGCATATGTGTGCATAGGGCAGGTGTGCGGGTGCATACTGGTGCATACAGATGCGTGTGGTTAGGTCTAGGCATCAGGTAGAGCAATCACAGGATACGTATGAGCGCATCGTACAAGGGATGTGTATACGGATTGGTGTATACGTAGACAGGTATGGGCTGGTGGGTGTTTAAGCAAGCGCGTGTTTAGGCTGGTGGGTGCAGGTGGGTGTATTTAAGTGGGAGGGTGTGATGCATGTAATAGTATGGGTAGGCGTGGGTGCATGGCAGACATGTATAGGTAGATGTGCAGATTTGTGAATGCGGGTGCGTGGATGCGGATGCGTGGATGGGTATGTGTGTGGTTGACTGTAGGTATAGATGGGTTTTGGCCAATGTGTAGATGGGCGCATTTACAGGTGTAGGTATAGGTTTATAGGTACACAGGTGTGGGCGTGTAGTGGTTGGTATGTGGGTTATATGGGTGCGGATAGGTAAGCCGTAATATATTTGTGGGTAGTCATGTATTGGTAGCGTGCGTTTATGGGTGGGCAATGAGCGGGCAATGGGTAGGCGGTAGTGTATATCATGTGACATTTGTAAGTGAAATTTCAGTCTCCAGGGCAGGGACGTGAAATAAATTTGACGTTTAAAGAAGTTTAGGAAATGCGGCAATTGACTGAAGAAGAGACGAAGATCGTGTTTGAGAAGCTGAGCGGGTACATCGGCCAGAACATCGCACAGCTCGTGAACCGCTCCGACGAGCAGTACTGTCTGCGCGTGCAGAAGGACCGCGTCTACTACGTCTCCGACAGCATTGCACGCCTTGCAACGACTGTCGCGCGCCCGAATTTGCTGAGCCTTGGAACATGCATCGGGAAGTTCACGAAAACCAACAAGTTCCGGCTGCATATCACCGCGCTGCAAATACTCTCGCCGCTCGCAGTGAACAAGGTCTGGGTGAAGGCCAACGGCGAGATGCCTTTCCTTTACGGAAACCACGTGCTGAAGGCGCACATTGGCCGTATCTCTGAAGACATTCCCGAACACACGGGCGTCATAGTGTACTCGATGTCCGATTTGCCGCTGGGGTTCGGCGTCAGCGCGAGATCCACTACTGAGGTCAGAAGATTACAGCCGAACGCCATTACTGTGTTCAGGCAGTCCGATGTGGGCGAGTACCTCCGTGACGAGGACAGTTTGTTTGCCTAGATCATACGTTATACGCATAGAATGCCATGTACCATGTACCATGTAATCATGCAATGTACCATGTAATAACATGTGCCATATAACACAGTGTGCGATATATCATGCAATAGCATGCGACATACAATGCCGTGTATTGCCATGCGTGCCATGCGTGCCATGTAGTGCCATGTACCATGTAATATAATGTACCATGTAATATAATGTACCATGTAATGTAGCGTGAGTGGCATGCAATAACATGTACCATGTAATATGAAGTAATATGCGCTGATAAGTATGGGTAGGTGGTATGAGTAGGTACCATGTAATCGGTGTATATTAAATAAACTACTTACGGCCCTTTCTTTTGACGTTCTTCCGCGGCTTCGACGTGACAACCTGGCCTGAAGACTGTTTCGCGGGAATATTGCTCTCCATGACCAGATCCACGGCCCCTGAGCCTTGTGTCATGCCCGTCTTCTTCTTTTTATTACTGCTACGGTCCTGCTTCGCGATCCAGCGTTCAGGGTCAGGCTGCTTGGCCTCGTCGAAGCTGGCAGGGCGTGCGCGTTTGTTGCGGTTCTTCTTAGCTTTGACAGAGCTTGTGAGGCTTGATTTAGCGTCTAAAGCCTGCTCTAAAGCCGAGTCGACATCGATACCGGAAGTTATACGGTTAATAGAGTCGAGAATCGGTTTGGAAACAGCAGTTTCGCTCGAAATAGACGCAGGAGTGGCTAGAATACTCAAACCGGCGGTTTTCAGTTCAGGGTCAGGCAGAGACTCGAAATAACTTCTTAATTCATCAGCTTTGGGTCCAACTTTAGGTTCAGCAGAAGAGTAGGCGGCCTTAGCTGCCTGGAAAACGCTGTTCAAACTGCCAGCTTCGAGTTTAGACGTCAGACTCGACCGTTTGACGTTGTTAACGGCATCAAGCCATAATTTCGCAGCCAGATCACCCTTCTCACTGAGTTTCCTGATCTCGGATTTGCGCTGGGTGTAGTGGTAAGCAAGAACAAGCGGTTCTAAATCGGTAGGGAACTGGTCGGCGTGTTTCTTGGCTCTTTTCAGCGTTTTGACGCCGACTCTCGAAAGGAGTTTCAGCATATTGCGTTCCAAAACCTTTTTCTGCACTGAGTTCAGTTCCAGCGCGCAGTTATGCACCTCGTCGTACGTTTTCAGCGCAGTGTGAACGGCCTCCGCCGTGTTCGACGTGTAATGAGCTACTAACACGTTGTTTCTGACTACAAGCTGTTCCGACGCGCTCAATTCGCTGTTTGATTGCATTTTGCTCAGGTACTGCGCAGCTTCAGCGTCGTTCTTGTCTTTTAAAAGCGCGGAAATGCGTTTCTGGGTATTCACAGAAACAACGTCTTCCGGCTCGTCTGAAAGGTTCAAACACTGCTCCAGCATTTCGTCGGCTTTAGTAGTGTCTCCGCGAGCAAGACAGGCGCACGCAGCGTTGAAATAGTCGTCGAAACTAGTAAGTGCGCTTGATGGAAGAATTCCTTGTAAACTGCCGATCGCGTTGATATTGACGCTCGCGTCTTCGGCGTTTTCCTCGTCCAGCAACGGAATAAGCTCGTCCAGCAGCGTTTTCGCCTGTTCCAGCGAGCCGAACCTGTACTCGGCCTGCGCCAGTGCCAAACGAGCGCCTAGAGGACTCTCAGCGCTGACTGAGGAACGCAGATCGTTCAGTCTGCCAAGTCTGTACAGAGAGTACGCCAGAACTACAGTCTCGGCCTCGGAACGCGGCGCTTGTTTGCCGAAAAGCGGGATAACTCGTTGCGGGAGGTCGAGTTCCAGCAATGCCCGCGCCTTGAGAAGCAGTGCGCGGCCTAGTTTCTTCTCATCGCTGCTGCTCTTCAGGACTGCGTCGGCTTCGGCGATTTGGTCGTAGAATTCCTGCTGTTCAGGCGCGATTTTAACGCTCGCGATTTTATCAACAACCGACATACTGATGACTAAGTGATTGGGCTCGTTTATCCGGTAACGCAACGCATAACGCAACGCATAACGCATACAGCACACAACAGGTAGCATGATATTACATGCTATTACATGCTATTACATGATATTGCATGATATTGCATGCTACTAACGCATACAATGCATACAGATAAATGCATACAGGGAAGGCGCGCGAGGGCAGGCTGTGGATGTAAAGTGCTGTATACAAATCTGTTTGAATAGAATTGTCGTTTTAAGTATTTATGAGAGCGTTCGGATAGTACACATGCATTGACGGTTTTAACGTGTGGTATGCGTGTACAGTAGGCACATTACATGGTACGCATGTTTGGTGGCACGCATGTATGGTGATGTGCATTACATGGTACACTTGTGAGGTATAATGATGTGCATTGCATGGTACACTTGTAAGGTATAATGGTGTACATTACATGGTACACTTATAATGGTGTGCATTATATGGTAAAAGGGTATGGGTGGTGTGCATGGTACGCATGTTACGCATGTTACGCATGTAACGCATGTATGGGCGTGGACACAGTCTTTATAAGCATGAGTTCACGGTTGTCGAAAACAGTGGCCAGAGCGGGAAAAGGCCGGTTTATTCCTGTGAAGCAGGATGTAGGCCCGATCTCGACACTGGATATGGGCAGATTCGCGATGCTGCAAACAGTGGGGCTGCAGGAACGGCGCCAACAGATGAACGTGCTCCAGAAAATCACGAGTTTCAACGAACTCAGGCTGCACCCGAATTTGCGAGCTCGGATCTCAATGCTGCTGAAGGATATGCCGCCGACCCCGGTTCAGAAAGTTGCTATGAAGGTTCTCGGTGTTGGGAAGCAAGACAAGCTCAAGGCGACGCTAATTGCGGCCGAAACAGGGTCCGGAAAAACGCTTTCCTACCTCGGCCCTTTGCTCACTGAAATTCTCACAAATAAAACCACTTCCCACCCTGACCCAGCGATTCTCTCACAGAATAATTCACCTTCCGAAATAGGAAATGGATCGATTGAATCACCAATTGAATCATCGATTGAGAGAGGAAATGAGATGGGAAATGAGACCCAATTAGGAAATAAATACATTGACGAAAGCAGTGTTGAAAAAAGTACATTTAATGAACCATTGAATGACGCTAATAAAGAAACCGAACCAGAAAATGAAATTGTTGCTAATAAACAGTTTAAATCCGAGGCTAGAGGCATAAAAAGCATCGTTCTAGTGCCTACTCTAGAACTCGCAAACCAAGTCGTTTCAACTGCTTTAAATCTATGTCCAGATCTCAGAATCGCGCGGTTCTCAGGCCAGACTGATTTTGTTGAAGACTTCGCTAGAAAAATGAACGCAGGCGTCGATTTGGTTGTAGGAACACCGGCGAAGTTCTTGAAACTGCTGAAAAACCACCCGCAGCAAACAAAAAAGGCGCTTTCCGAATGTAAATTCATGGTTGTTGACGAGGCCGACACGCTAATCAACCCCTCGTTTGTTGGGGAGACGACTGCGGTCGTGGATAGGTGTATAAACGCTGCAAATCTCGTGTTTGTGACTGCGACCATTCCTAAATCGTTTGACCGGTACTTGCGCGCCGAGTTCCCCAGTATCCAAAGAGTAGTGACGCCCTCAATCCATAGAATGCCGCGGCACATCGAGTTCCGTGTAATTGAGGTCTGGAGAAGCCCGTACCATGACGACAAGAATCTGGCGCTTAGACAGCTGCTTTACGCGATCTACCACGACAACACCGAGCCTGGCAAGGTTAAAAGAGTGGTAGTGTTTGTGAACAAACGTGAGGACGTTGAAAAAGTCGTTGAAGTGCTTAATAGCACGGGTTTCGAGGCCACGAGTTTGCTCACGCCAAAACCCGATCACAGGGCCGAAATTCTGGACAGATTTGTATCGAAAGACGCGCTGAACGAAGGCGTGATGAAGATCCTTGTGGCCACCGACGTCGCAGCTCGTGGAATCGATTTTAAGGACCTGAAAAACGTGGTTTTGTACGACGTGCCGTTTACAGCGGCTGATCTGCTGCATAGAGCCGGACGAACCGGCAGACTAGGCCGGAAGGGGCGTGTTTTCGTGCTTGCGTCGCAAAGAGAGTCGAAGGGCTGGCTGAAGGGGCTGGAAAAGGTCGTTAAAAGGGGAATGGCATTGGCATAGATGCATAGACCATACATATTACATGCATAGACCATACATATTACACGAATCTACCATATACATTACATGAATCCACCATACATATTACATGAATCCACCATACATATTACATGAATCCACCATACATATTACATGCACCCATATTCCGTGCACCCATTATATGCATATATACCACTTCATTACATGCATGCATACCGTATACTACATGCATACCATATATTACATGCATCGATGTTACGTGCACATTCCATGCACACATTCCATGTGCTTGATCACATGTGTACTTGATTATGCGTTAGTTGGTTATGTCAATTACATGCGTGCTGCATCAGGGTGTATGCTAAGTATGGTAAATATGGGCTAGGTTCTTTGAAAAAATGGATATTGAAGAAATTGTGAAAAGTGCTGCGAATTACGACAAGATCGTCGAGCTGCAAACCCAGTTCGAAGAGTCTGATGATTTGGAGACGGTTTCATTGCTTGCGCAGAAATTAGTGGCTGTTTACGGCAAGCTAGCACAGAAGGGCGAGTTCTCTAAACTCGCTAACAAAAAAGTGCGTTCATGGCTCGAAGAGCAGCTCAAAGAGTTCGAGAATGCAGTTATATCTAAAATTGAAACCGATCCTGCTCTTTTTGGGTCGGTTCTTTTGAAACTGGCGCTGTTGAGCGGAAAGTATAGACAGCAGTCGATTTCTCCGTACATTCGCGCCCTTGTGGCGGCCTCTTTACAACGCCAGCATGTGTTCAGCGGCATTGCTAACGAGTTTCTGCAGTTTGACGACCTCAGGTACGAACTGTATACAGTTATAAGCGAGTCAAGCGGCGGCGACTACTCTGAGCTCATTGACCTGCTTTGCGGGTGCGAAAAGGTCGTTAAAATTGATAAAGACGTGAACAAAAGCTATATTAACCAGCAGTACCTCTCGCAGCTTCTCCCGTTCGAGAGCAAACGCGCTGCGTTGAAGTACAGAACAGTCTTCCAAAAAGCGTGGCTGAATATGCTGAACCAGCCGAATCTGAACATGGACGAAGTCAAAACAGTGTTAACTGTCATGCACGAGCGCATTGTCCCGAACATGGCCAAACCACAGCTGATAATGGACTTCTTGGTGAGCGCATACGAGTTCGGCGGCGCTGTGTCGCTGCTTTCGCTGAACGCCGTGTTCGTGCTGATCCAGCATCACCAATTGGACTACCCGGACTTCTTCAAACAGCTCTACAGACTGCTGGAAGACGGGTCTGTGCTGTCTTCTGCCCACAGAGCCCGTTTTCTGCGGCTTCTGGACCTGTTTATGACCAGCACGCATATCCCTGCTGCTATTCCGGCCTCGTTTGTCAAGCGGCTCGCCAGGCTTTGTTTGTACGCGCCTCCAGGCGCCATTATTTCGGTCATTCCGTTTGTGTACAACCAGTTAAAGCGCCATCCCAACTGCATGGTGATGATCCACCGGCCTAGCTCGACTCTGTCGGCCGAGAACGACCCTTTCGACAATTTCGAGCCGAATCCGCTCGCAACTAACGCCTTGGACTCGAGTTTATGGGAGCTCAGCAGTTTGAGCAGCCATTACCACCCGAACGTCGCCGCCCTCGCGCGGATAATGAGCCAGCCGTTCACGAAACCTCAGTACAACATCGACCACTTCTTAAGCCACTCCTACGAAACGCTCTACACTACTGAACGCAGAAGAAAGCGCGACAAGGAACCGGCTTTGGAATATGACGAGTACAACGTGTTTAACGATACTATTTTCTCTATATAATCCAAATGCTGTTAATATATAAAGGTATGCAGTTTGGTAGATTTTGCTATGAAGATAGGCTAGTTAATTAGGTCGTATATGAACATTAAATAGTTGCAGTAGCAGGGTTGAGTAGCAGGGTTGAGTGCCAGGGTCAAGGCAAGGTTGAGTAGCAGGGTTGAGTAGCAGGGTCAAGGCAAGGGTGAACCACATACTGAACTGATCATTGAGTCGTGAGTTTAATGAGATGGCGATCAAATATCGCTGTTAGAAGCTGGTATTACAGGCCGCTATTAGTGTCAGCGTCTAATTTTTGTAACTGAAGTTTCAGTTTCTGCAGTTTCTGCGTGTTTGTGGGATTAGGGCTAGGTGTGGAACCAGGGTTAGAAACCGGGTCTACTGGCGGCAGGGCCAGACTAGGTTTCTTTGTTCTTTTATGAACGCCCTTTAGTGTATTCGTATTAACCATCTTCCGTCGTTCTAATTCCAGGCCTCGGACTGGCAGAATACTCGTTTCCTTGGTGTTTATCTTTTTACCCCGTTTCCGATGCTCGAGAATCTCGTTTTGGAACTTCAATTCGTTCTCTAATTTCTCTCGCTTCTTCCGTTTGGCTTTGCGGCCTAAATTGCTGCTCAGACGCGCTTCAGCTTCAGCCAGGAGCCTCTTTTCGTCGATCTCGTCTGTCTCTTCTATCTCCCCTAATTCTTCGTCGATCTCGCCAAAATCTTCTTCGTTCTCTTCTCCTTCTTTTTCTGAACCTTCAGTACCGTCTTTACTCGCTTCCAACTGTTTCTTCATCTCCGTATAATGGGTATAACACTGTTCAGGCGTTCTCGAGACCAAGCACTGCGCGATCGACGCCCACATATTCGGCATCGTTTGTGCTAATTTCAACAGCTGTGTTTCCTCAGTTTCTGTCCATTCAGAATGCTGGATCCGCACGTCTAGCTGTGAAGTCCATCTGAGCTTGCACTCCGCAGCCGAGCGCCGCGCAATAAGACTAGCGACGCGGTCCCATTGGTTAGTCCCGTATTTCGCGACCGCCGACAAAACAACGCGGTCCTCAGCGCCCGTCCAGGCCGGTTTATCCATCTAGTGTCACGATGACAAATTATTGCACTGTACATTACATGCATCACACTGCATCACACTGCATTACGCTGCATTACGCTGCACATTACATGCGACACACACATTGCATGGTTTCTAATTGTGATACGGGCATAGTGTCAACTGCATACCGCATAGATTGACAAGGCTTAACATAAGTACAATAGCTGCTATAGTTAAAATGAATACATAATTCCGTATACTGCTGTTCTTCCGCCTACTTGCGTGTACTTGCATGTACTGTTTGCATTACCCTTTATTGTATAAATACATGCGTTATTGCGTGCGCATTCCTTTTTATGGTACAATTACATGCGACAGTATGCGTTAGGTGCTTAATTCATGCTCTCCAAAAAATATTTGTCATCACCATGTCGGTGCAAACAGAAGTCGGGTCTAAACGGCGGCATTCCGAGACCGGTGAAGAGGAGGACGGCGGCGAGAAAAGCGAGAGCGGCGAGGAGAGCTATGAGAGCGACGGCAGCGATTCCAGCGACGTCGAGTTCGTGCTAGGGCCGTCGAAACAGTTGAAACACGATTCGGCCGAGGTCGGAGAGGCCAAAGAGGTTGCAGAGAAGGAATTGAAAGCGTCTAATGAACCGGAACGCAAGAAAGTCGACGCCAAGCTTTCTCCTAGTCTGGAGACTGCTCAATTGGCCGAGAAAGGCGCCGCCAAAGAGGATACTGAGAAAGACGCTGAAAAAGCGGCTAAAGAAGGCACTGTCGATCCTGCCAGCACTGCGTCTAATACTTCTAAAGGAACCCTCGACATTGACGCGATCGGGACTCTGAACGGGCAGCCGATCGTGCAGTTTCCGCCTAGCAGTTTCGCCGAGAAGCCTTGGCGGCGGATGGGCGCGGATATCAGCGACTATTTCAACTACGGATTAGACGAGTTCACGTGGATGGCCTACTGTAATCGCCAGGACAAGCTGCGTGCCCATTTCACGCCTCCACAGGTCATGCAGACGATGGGAATGCCGATGGGCATGCCGCAGTTCATGATGCCGCCTATGGGCATGCCGATGCCGCCTATGGGAATGCCGCAAATGCCGCAAATGCCCCAGAACATGCCGCAGATGCCGCAGATGCCTCAGATGCCGCAAATGAACATGCGCTGAGATTGCGGCCTTGCTGTGCTCTAAAGAGAGCCTTTAAGAAGCCGTTCTTGGTCTGTTTCATCGGTATAAAAGGTCTAGTTGCCTTTAATTGTGTTTTTAGTTGGGCTGAACGGCCTAGGTCTCGTTTGTTTGGGTAGTTTGCCGGTACTTCTTTGTACACCGAGTCACAGGCTCGCAGGGCGGCTTAAACTGTCTGTGAACGTGTCAATCTATGTGAATGCTCAAACGGATTTTATTTTACAGCCGCTTTCTCGCGTTTTCGTGAGATATGTGTCGTTTTATCGCGCAACAGCTTCATGGCCTAATATCGCCGTTTCGAGCTTGTTTGTGGACGCGTAAACAATTCTGGCAGTATTTAATACTCTACCTGGTCGTTCAGCGCGCTTTAGCCGCCGCTGTTCGCCGAATTATTGCTAATTTTCGACGGTTATTCGGTATTACACCGATCCGTCGATTTATGGCTCAAAAGTAAGCTTTCGGCTTGCTTTAAACGGCAATCGGCGTTTTTTTACAGCTTTCTAGTTTGGTTAGCTGCTTCTCGTCTCTTGGTGATCCATGTTTTCAGCGGTTGCTTTGACTTTCTTTAAACTGTTCGGTTTCCAGAGACTGAGATTCTATAAAGCAAGATTTAGCGTAGAAATGTATGTTAAACTGTTTAAATGTTTGTTTAGAGTACTTTTTGTTGGCGAATCTGCCGGGTTCGGGCGGAAATATGACGCTTTGGCGACTACATCTTTACGCCTAAATAACGTCCATTTGTGTGAATTAAATGAAGTGAAAATGAGTATATATATGCTATTTATGAATAGAGTTTGTTAGAAACTGCTATGGCTTCTTCGGCTCTCGGGAATGCTTCTATTTTGCTCGTAATAATGTTATAGCATACCTGTGATAACAGGCCATTGAACCGATAGAAACAAACCAAAAAGAATTGAAAGCATTTAAGTAACTAGAAGAGTAGGTTTATTAATTTGCAGCAAGTTAGGTCACTTCTTTGGTGACATTTTCGGCGTATGTAGTATTTCGAGCTGCCATGAATTACCAAGGACTGAAATCATTTTAGGCAGCCAAAACCATTACCAGAGTACTGGAATAATCAAGTATGTAAATGGCTAGTTCGATTTGGTGGCGCGATGTTGATATATTGCATATTTACATATTTCTTCAATTGCGGCGATCAGAAACTCCCTGATGACATTTGAAGTGTATAAATAGTTTAAAAAGCTTTTTAAAAAGGGCATAGCTGAAGATTCTTGTTTCCATTTTAAGCGGTTTTGGCCATTTCAGGCATATTTCGATTATACGTAAAATCGTCGATTACGCGTCACAGCGGCGTTTTAGGCCACTGAAAAAGGTGCATTCAGCATGTAGATTAGCAGAGAATCTACCTCGCAGCTTTTTATAGTCTCTAGAGACTTAGTTATACCATTTAATTGAGATTTTCTTGAACTCAATATAGACCCCGGAATCGCAGCTTACAACTAGCTAGAAACATGGTAAAGAGATTAAAAAAACAGTAAAAATACAATGAATTGGCAACTATATACAAATGGGGTTCTAGCACTCGTACATGACACAGTTAAGCCACCTCGGGCGGTTCTCAACTTTAGACTCGATTACACGACTCAATTCGCGGACCCACGTCTCGAAATCCTGTTTCTTTTCAACACTGAAGTCCAAATTGTCGCCGTTCTTGAAATTGATCTGGAATTTAGACGGCTGGAGCTTCTGAACAGCGGTTGCTTTGCTCAGGTTGATTAAGGTCCTTGTTTTGCGTGTAGTGATTGAACAAGCGACCAGAACCGGTTTCACAGGATCCAGAATGAAGTACCTGATCTTCCCATTCGGAGTGTCGCCCCCGAACTGTTTCATTGGTCCCTGAGCACGGTATTTCGCGTTCTTCACTTCGAGCTGCATTTTCTCGATCATTTGCGAAGCGAGCTGCATGTTTTTCGGCAGAACCTCGTCTTTGAACACACACGGGATGTATAAACTCCGGATTCTGATCTCGGCCGAGCAGCTGGGCTTCGATTTCGTCCAATAGTTCATGCCCTTTAATGTAGCCGTGTTCAGCGCCCCCTTAGAGGTGCAGAGGCCGGTTAAGTCGCACTGGGAGTACGAACCGTCGCTGCCGACAACTAGTTTCGAGTACGAGAGCCGCTTCACCCAGCTAGAGGCCTTCTGTCGAGCCAGTTTGATGGTCAGCTGCACTGGCTGGCTGGTTTCGATGCTTATCCGGTACTCCTGCGCGTATTTATCAAGTTTCGCAAGCGACATCGACTCGGACTCGATTCTCTGTGTCCCGTTGTCCAGCACAACCTTCACTAGCGTGCCCATAGGGACCTTGCTCAGTTTGATATGGTCTACAGACACGTAGAGAAGGCCGTGCTTCCTGTCGTCGATGTTATGGCTAACTTCGCTCTTTGTGAACAGTTTTGAAAGCGGAACCGTCTTGTAGAAGTTCGGAGGACGTGAGTTGACTTGACTAGCGGTCTTGCTGGTTAGAGGGCCCTTTTTCACGTCAACACCGTGATCAGACACGACGTCTGTGCTTGTATCGTAAACAGAAGACGATTCCCGGTTCTCGCTGCTTTCAATTCGCGGGTCAGAGGGCGCCGTAGTAGTTTGAGGGGGGTTGTCGACTTGTTCATTATAGACCCCCTTTTCGACATGCTCGAGGGGCATAGAGTCAGTATTAACACCGCTAGCAGTGTTTTCGGCAGTATTAGTATCCTTAGAATGCTCCCAAACGTCTTTCTCGCCTTCAGTTTGGTCATTTTTCACCGCCTCTTCTTCGTCTGGAAGAATCGGGCTGAAAGTCTGCGGGACCGGGTCTTGAGAAGCCGAAACGTCAGGAATGAATGTTTGCGCAATGTGGTTGTTAGAAACATCTTTTTCAACTGGCGGTTTCGGCGCAGTCATTGCGGGAACAGGGTGTTCTGACTCGACATGTTCAAAGCCGGTTTCAGCATTGTTAACAGCACTGGAAGGAGGGTTTAAAGCACTGGTAGCATGTTTATAAGATGCAGAAGGATGAGGAGGGACAGGCGGCGGAACAGACGCGATTACAGGGCCGGTAAGCGCCGTTGAATGCGGTTGGCGGTTAGTGGCCGGATGAGGCGGTACTGGTGGCGCCTGCTGCGCTGGAACGGGGTGGGGAGGGACTGCCGGTGCGACTGATGCAATTGAAGGGCCAGTGCTTGGCTCTGACTGCTCTGAATGTGTATTAGTAGAGGGTTCCTTGTACGTGTCAGTTGAGGCCGTATTTGAAGCCGTGTTTGAGGCTGTAGAAGACGCAAACGGGGCCCTGCGGGACTGGGGGAGGGAGATGTACTCGTTGCTGTCCTCAATGACTTCTAAATTCGGTTTGCGCGCCTCCATAACGTTGATATTACTAGGAATTGACGCAACCGACTGGACAGACGGAATCGAGGCCTCTGGAATAGATTTCAGAACAACCGACGACTGTCTTGGGAACTGAGGACGTGAATTAGTATCCTGGCCGTTTACGGAATGCGCGATCGAAGTAGCAGTGATGTTTGAGGGGATCGAATCGTCGGAGACAGAATTAGCAGGAATTCGAGCCGATGCAGCTGTGGAATTGGCAGGAAGAGATGCAAAAGGTGCTGTCATTGTTGACGACGATGCTGTTGTCGTGTTCAATGTCAAGTCCTCGTCTGAAACGGTGTGATTAGGGGCATTCGAAGTCTGAGCCTGGGGATCGGCGTTTGAAGGCAAAGGACGTCTAGGAATCGCGTGCTGGGCTTGTTTATAAACAAAAGTATCTCCGTCTGGCACGATTTCGTAGCCGGTAGGTCTGTGCGGCAGTTTACGGGTGTTTCCAGTGGCTATAACCAGGCTGCCGTTGTCGCGCAAAATGTACCCGTTCCTGCTGTTTGTGCTGCTCCCGAAACTATCAGAAAGCAGAGACTGCACTGTGTTTGCCATATTCTCGCCTAGCGACGGCTCGTTCAGCAAACTCTCGTCTTTTTCAGCGCGGAAAGTGACAGACTGGTCGGGCGCGAATAAATCGCTTTGCGAGGGCGTCAGTGTCGATGTTTCGCGTTCTCCGGCGAGTTCTGGACTGTTTTTATAGATAAACTGCAGAATCTCCGGCGAAACCTTGCCTTCTTCGTTGCCGATTTGGAGTAAAGACTTCCGGCTCTCGGACCGCGTCATATCCCGCTCTGCTGAGCTCGAATCGCTGTCTGAAGTGACCCAGTTCGTTAGCTGAGGGCCGACATAGTTAAACTTCTCGGCTTTCATCACCTCATAGTCCGAGGGCAGCTCTTTGCTGCTGGTTTTGTTGAAACTGTCAGAAGCGTCCGATTTCTCGAGCAACGGCGACTTCTTCTCACGCTCGGGCGATTTGAGGGGTATGAAAATATCGGCAGTGTCGCGGCTCAGCATTGAGTCGATGTCGACGCTCGAGTTGCGCTCAATTTGAGGCGTCTTCTCGATATCGTAGGACTGCTGCCTGTGCGTCATGAACGAGCTGCTTGCGCTGCTTAAAGCATCGCTGTGCTCCTCTTCGCTAAACTCCTCGTCCGGCTGAAGCAAATCAAGAACGTTGTCGTACTTCTTCGACTCGCTTTCGCGGGTGAAATTAGTATCCTCAGTAGCCATAGACAAATTGCCGATTTCAGGCGACAGCCCGGCCGCGTAAAGAGCAGCAGGCTCGTTCGAAATGCCAATCGTCTCATTGCCGACTTTGGACAGCGAAACTCCGCTTTGAACAGTGTCTAGAGTGGCACAAGTCGCGTTCGGATTAAACTCCTCATCGCTTTCATTACTCTCATTACTCTCCTCATTATCCTCAGCCTCATTATCTTCATTATCCTCAGCCTCAGCCTCGTCCTGACTCTCCTCACTGTCATTAACCTCAATGAAGCGAGACCCATCAAGATCGCGCAAACCTGCGTCGGGGTTCCTTAAAAAACCGCCTAACCAGGACCGGTCGTCGCCGAAATCAATGCGCATCGACATCATGCTAGGGTCGCGGCCGCTTAATGCGCTCAAAATGCTGGCGTCGCGTAGAATTAGAAGTGAGCGCATGCTGATGTCTCTGTACTGATCGAAGGTGCTCATGGAGTCGATTTGGACGGGGATACGGTTATCCTCACTGTGAATACTGCTGTGCGAGTCAAAATGCGAGTTCGGGTCCAGTTCAAAGGAGGTTTCCTCACTCTCGTCGTGCGATTCCTCGCCTTCATTAACCTCCTCGTTAGACTCCTCGATAGACTCCGCGTTAGACTCGTCATTGGACTCGTCATTGGACTCCTCGTTTGACTCCTCACTTACCTCAATCTCACCCTCGCTGGGCTGAGAAGAAGGGCTCAAAGAAGATCCAAGCTGGACGACGGGGTCGATTTGGTTTGTATCGTCTAAATCAGAGTCCAAGTGCATATCAGTCGGCATTTCCGAGTTCGTAGGAATATCGAACTCGTTCGACGTGTTCGAGGCAAAATACGGCTGCGGGACATCGAGTTTGCGCAGAATATCGTCGTCTAAATTCTCGCCAACTGAGTACTCACCTAATTGAGGGATAATCGACTCAGAAGGACATTTCTCTAGACCCTCCTCATCGTCTTCCTCAATTCCATTAGTGCTGAGTTCAGGTTGGTTTGTGGAGTCGGTTTCAGTTTCAAAATTCTGGCTGTGATTAACTTTCTCTTTGTCGTTGTAAATTTCGCTGTTAGTGACACTGTCATTAGCACTAACGCTGTCATTAGCTTGCAACGGTTTAATGTCATCAAAACTGGCGTTTTCGTCGGAATAACTCACTGCCTTCAGCATGTCAGGGTATTTCAAGTCGCTGTTGTCCAGTTGGGAGACCATAGAGTCCTGCTGTAGCACCGACGAGTGTGAAATTCTCGTCGCTTCGCTTGCAGGCTCTTCCTCCTCCATAATCGTGTCGAATTCCAAGGTTCTTTGATTTCCGGGCCCGTGAGGATCGAGTAAACTCAAAATCTGCTGTCTCCGCTTCGAGTAGCTGCGTTCAACGGCCGGGAACGGCAGAGAATTTCCTTGGGTCGGAAGCGTGCGTTGAGAGTCCTGTAACGAGTCCTGTCGGGCGAGCAGACTGTTATCACGCATAACAATGGGTTCTTCCTCTTCTATTTCCTTGACTACAGGCTTCTTGAACGGTGTGTACATCTCGTTCTCGCTCTGGATGCTGTTGTTGCTCTCACTTCGTTTGTGCCTGCTTTCCTGGCCAATCGGGGCCTTAGAAGTATCCAAAATTGGAGACTGCACATCATTTGCATTCTCCTTGCTTCCTGCACCCTTTTCAGTGGCTGGATTAGTCTCTTTATGCTCGTTTGAGGACAAAGAGGATGTGGACTCATTAGGGAGGTTTAAATGGTCTTGCAGGTCTTTGATCTGCGCCTGGAGCTGCTGAAGCTCTTCCTCCTGTTTACTCAAATGCTCTTTCCTGGTAAAGCTGCTATTTAGGTCGAAATCGAAGTCGAAATCCTGGTCCTCAACTGGTTTCTGCAGTTCGGCTTTATACCTCGATTCCAGAACCTCACGTCTTCTGTCTACCTCAGATTGGTCTCCTCCATTTCCACTCACAGGGTATGAGGGAAGTGAGGGCAGCGGTCTGTCCTCCTCGGACACGTCTGATTCGCCCATGTACGGCGATGCCATCTCATAACGAATAATTTCATCGGTTTTGTCAAATGTGACCGATTTGGAAACTCGCTGAGCCTCTTCTTGAGCTACAGACTTCTGTCCGGCGCGTTTGGCCAGCGCGGATTTCATCATGGCAGCGGTAACAAAACAATAAAGTATTTGAGTGAATGAGGGTGTTTATTGTGATGATTAAACCACACAATACCCAACCCTATGTAAACACGCACGTACCCTTGCACCCTGACATGCATACATGATCGATACATTTTGTCAACCAAAACAGCTGTAATGACCTCATTTGAATTTTGGCATTCCAACGGCGTGCATCATGCCATACCATACCATTCCACATGTATGTCTTATGTTGTTGTTATTTACACGGGTTAGGGTGCATACCGCATGTATGCAATCAGGAATGTGCCCTTGCCCTCATCCATATACCATACAATTTCGTACTCCAAAAAATCTACTCTAATTGTTAAAAACTACTAGTACATTATGTATTCACTCAATTGTAGATCGCTTAGCGCGTGAACGAGGCTGCTCGTATAGGCTCGCTTTGGTGCCATAATCACCTCACCTCAGCCAACTCACCTCATCACCTCATCACCTCATCATTTAACTCATTTAAAGTCACTCATTTATCATAGTCGATTCCGGCGGTTATAGGAAGCGCAATGATAGGAACAAGAAGGTTAGCATTAACACTAAACGGTGCCAGAATTGGAACCATCCAAGCGTACCTTTGCGCGAGGTATTCCACTAACACGCCCCAAAGCACCAAATATACTCAAAATACCCACAAAAATGATCATACCCATACTCATGCAGATGATAGTGCCCCATTAAAAGATCAGCCTCACACTCACACCCACTCAGCTCACTCACCCGAGTCATTAACTCACTCAACTCACACACACTCACATTCGCACGCATTAGACCCTGAAATGCTGAACACGCGGAAACTGAAAGACCCTGCTGTCAGAATAACGCTTATTGGTCTCTTCTGTAATGTGGGAATGGCTGTAGGCAAAGGGATCGGCGGTTACGTCTTCCATTCGCATAGCTTGATCGCTGACGCTGTCCACGCGTTTTCTGACCTGATCAGCGACTTTCTGACGCTGTCGACAGTGACGATTGCGAAAAAAGAGCCGTCTAAAGTATTTCCCAATGGCTACGGACGCATTGAGACCGTCGGCGCGCTTGGCGTTAGTTCAATGCTGGTGTTAGCAGGCTTCTCAATGGCGTACACGTCTTTAATCCACATTTCCGACATTCTAGGGTTCGCGCTGCCGCTGATCCCGCTTCAGCATAGCCACGAGCACGTTCCTGCTGAGTGGAACGCTGCACTGATTGCACTTGTTTCAATTGGTGTTAAAGAGGCGCTTTACCAATCGACACACCGAATTGCGGTCAAAGTGAACTCGCCAGTATTGAATGCGAACGCGTGGCACCATCGTTTAGACAGCATGGTCTCAATTGTGGCTGTTGTTAGCATCAGTTTAGGCCAGGTCTTTCAAGCTGCATGGTTAGACCCTTTAGGCGCTTTATTAGTCAGCGGCCTAATTATTCGCGCGGGATGGACGCCTACTGTTCAGGCTGCTCAGGAGCTCTGTGGCAGTGTTAAGCCGGTTCTAGACTCGCCGAAATACGACGAGTTCAAACGCACTGCTGTTGACGAACTCAAGGAGATCGCGCCGGAGTACGAGATCGTTAAATGCACTTTAGAACCGTACGGGTCGACCTACATCGGCTCTGTCCAGTTGAAGAACGTCGACGAAAGGGCTGTTTGCGTTTCCAGTCAATTGAAGCAGCGGCTGATGAAAATACGCCATATGAAGCAGGTTTATGTGAGAATATAGGCACTTAACGTATGTATACTATACTACACCACTACCATTACCATGTAAACATGTAAGCATCCACGCATGATCCGCATGATCCGCATGATCCACGCATCCACGCATGATCCGTGCATGAGATCCGCATGATCCGCGCATAATCTACACGTCAATCCACACACCTAACCCTGAATGCAGCTGCACTGAAACCGCCACGACTGCCATATCCTATATGTACCGCATCAAAGCCGCCACCGCTTTGTTAACACGTAACTCTGCTGTATTGAACACTGTAAAATAACTTAACTTGAAGGTACAGTTATTAATGCGTTGATAGGCGAGAATGGGACAGTGAACTATGCAGGAAGTAGGGCAGGCAGTGGGCAGGAAACGAGGATTGGCGAAAGTATCAGTGTGGGGTTCGCAAACGGTGCGATCCGGTGCGGTCCGGTGCGGTATGGAGTAGGAACAAACAGCGAGCGGGTAAGTCTAGGTGCAGTTATGCGCAGTTATGCGCAACTAGGCGAAATTAGCGGGGTTCGGATAAATAGACTGGCGTGCAGACGGCAAGGAGCGGTGCTAAATCAGCATTAACGCCGTTGAAGCGCTCAGGTGTTATATCGGCTTGAGTGCCGTTTGTAATGGAGGCAGATACTAGAAAGGCATACAGTCCCGTAGCCAGAAACGCTGTTGAGGAGCTGGAATTACGGCCGAGGGGAAAAAGCAAATGAAGAAATAAATATGCATTAAAGAAGGTCATAACCGGTAGGTCGATGACTGATTAAGGGCGGAGGGCCGTGTGATGATTAGGGAGAGTGTTGGGCAGGCACTTGAAACCAATTGAGTGCAATTGGGGGCCAATTAGGGTGTGAAGGCCGTGTCGAAGTGTTTGGACCCATATGTGCAATTAGGGTGGAGATGCGCAGTAAGAGGCATCGTTTGGCGGCCAGGGAACTAGATGCTTGAAGAAAGAAGGCGCGAATTCGTGTGCGAGCGAGCGTGGATTGGTCTGCGTGGATTGGTCTGCGTGCATTCACATTCACGAATTAAGGAGAGGAACATTCTGAGTAGAAACCAGTGGCAAGTACTTCGAGAAAGAGCTCTGAGAAGTGAGTCTCCATAACCCCTCAGAACAGAACATGCTCGGTTTAAACACCATCGAGATACTGCGCACGTCTAGAGGGTACGTCATGGCGACGGTCTGGATGTACGCGACGAGTTTCTTCTTTTCTAAGTAGCGTTCGTACGGCCGCCCAGCCGCCAAACTGAACTCGGTAACGATCAACAATATCTGTTTAAGGTGCGGGAACTTGTCGGCCTTTCTAATAGCTCTTAACACCGGCAAGGTCACTGGAGAGATCGACAGAAACTCGATTGACTCGAACATACTCGATTCGAACAGATCCAAAGTCTGTTTCGACGCAGTTCCACACAGAATCAAAGCATTCAGTTTCGGGACTCGGAATTTAGGAATGAAATCAACAGTTCCTGTCCCGCCAATCAGTTTCAGGATCCTGAGTCCGGCGTCTTCAACCTCTACAACGTCTGCAGCCTCGTTCAAGTATAAATGCAGCTCTAAACACGGCGGTTTAGACAATGCGATGTAGTCATTATACGAGACCGACAGTTTCTGAAGCCGTTTCCATCTAACTCTGCGGTCTGATTGGCCGAATTGGCCGAATTGGCCGTTCCCGTTTATGAATTGAGGCTTTATTCTCTCATTGACATTAAATTGCAGCCCGTTGCCGCTGCTTAGCTGGTCTCTAGACGCGCGGGTATTGTCGGAAGCCATTTGGCTGATATTCGTCGCGCTGGAAGCATGTGAAGTGTTCGGCGTGATGGCCGGCGAACTGTCTCCGAACTGGCTGTCTCCGTTGAACTGGAAATTCTCGTTGAAATGGCCGTTCATGCTGTAGGATGGAGGATTATTGTTCAATTGGACGCTGTTCGGGCTGTTCGGGCTGTCATTGCTGCTGTCTGGACTATCGTTAGCGCTGTCTGGACTATCGTTAGCACTGTTAGAACTGTCGTTAGGACTGTTAGGACTGTTAGGACTGATTAGACTGACATTTGCGCCATTTGCTCCATTGTTAGTGTCTGATTGCGCGTTTGTAGACGCGTTTGAGGTATTGCTAGTGCTAGGAGTGATAATCGGGGTGTTCATTTGGTTTGCTTGCCTCGTTTGATTCGTTTGATTCGTTTGATTCGTTTGATTCGTTTGGTCGTTGTTTATGCTTAATTGGTCGTTTCTAAAGGTCTGGTCGTTTCTAAAGGTTGCCGTATCGCTGGCGAACATGCTTGATTCTGTTCTGTTAGTTTGTAGATGCTCGTTTTCAGCACTATTCTGCGCGGGAAGGATCCGTTTAATGTCCAATTCGTAGATCGAGTGCAGATGCTGGAAATCGGTTTCTACTAACGCTGGGACCTTCAAACTAGCTAATTTCTCCAGAATTTGACCGAACTTGATTGGTCTTTCCAACGGGTTTTTCGCCTGGACCTCGATTTCGCAGTTCACGAACGATTTCGACATATACTCGGCCAGTTTCAGCGCGTCTTCGGTCTCAATTCCGACGATTATAACTGTTTTCAAATTAAGCAGTTTCAAAGCAAGTTCTGGAAGCAGGTTTAGAACCGGCTCGATCTCTTTTAGGTCTATGAATTTCACTCTTAAAACCTCTATCCGGTTCAACGTCCGGTTGCTGAACTCGTTCTCGTTGATTGCTTTGATCATCCGCAGCCCAGAGCTCGCCCACTCGCTCAACAGAAGCTCGTGCTGGACGTGCTGGTGCACTAAACTGTTAACGGCCGTGCTCGTGAGCAGCAGGTTCGAAATATCCTGCTGGCTGAGATGCGAAATGACCTTGCTCCATAGAAATGCAGGAAGGTTGAAAATGGCATTGGACATGCCTTGGTTTTTTTTCTGGTTTTTTTTTCGCTACTGGCTTCTATTGCGTGGCGTGACAAGTGAAAGCAAGGGGAGCTCGAGTTCTATGCCTTTACTCGCTTTCCGCTTACTGTCGCTAGCTTACTGCAGCCAAAATGGTAAGGGTACGCCTAAAGCTGACCAACAAAAAAAAGACTCATTACATTCGCAAGCTGCGTCTGCGTTGCTGGCTGCAGCAAAAAAAGACCCTGACGAGACTCGAACTCGCAACCTTCGGAGAATTTCTCCTCGCAGGACACCGAAATCCGATGCGCTACCATTACGCCACAGGATCTATACGTAGATCGAAAGAGGCGCGCCAATATATACGTGGACTATTGTATACCAGCAGCTTAGAAACAAACAGCAGCCGCTAGTGACCCATGCGAGGTATGCGAAGATCATGCTCTCAACTATCTCCATTGCGCATGTATGCTAGTACACTGCTGTGCTGTTGAAGAACTCTCATTCTGTACATTCCTATATACCTCAGCTATATACCAGCACTCACTTTCCGGCTCCCCTAATTCAATTAAACTTAATACCCGCAGCCCAGCTGAACCCAGTTTTTTCGTATCCTATTTGGGTTATCCGACCTTATTCATAGCTGAAGTGAGTCATTCCAGGAACGCAATCTCATGCAAGCAACTATCAAGCAGCCGCCAAGCAATTCAAGCAATCCAAGCAATCCAAGCAATCCAAGCAATTCTCCAAGAAACGCATAATCAATGCATACAAATGCATACAAATGCATACAAATGCATAATGCATACTCAAACGCATAATCAAGCGGTTCCTAGTAAGCAGCGAGACGGCTAAAATAGCGCACAACTAACACATAACTAACACATAACTAACGCAAACGCGCAGAAATAATACGAGAAGTAACTGAGCAAATAATGAGTCATAAGTAAACAAACACACAAAAACACAAACACACAAACACTACTTGATTAGACTTGTTTGATGCTCCTGTTACCGCTTTGGTTGCATGCACGTCACGCATGTTACGCATGTGCCTGAGTCACGCGTGCATTGCATACCTTATCTCCACAACGCATGAAACAACGGCTAAACTAAACTGTTAACGGCAACGACGATTGGACTGAAGATCAGCGAAAAACGATAATAGAAGTAATAAAGAAGCAATAAAGAAGCAATAAAGTATATTTAATCGATCTGGGTGCATATTCGAATAGACCTGCTGCTCAATTCGCCGATCCTCGTTCCCCAGATCGATGAGATCACACAATAGTTGGGAGTCCAGTTGCATTAGAGGTGCTGACACACATCGTGCATCTCGGTCGCTGTCCCCTATCCCACTCACCCCAACGCGCCTGCCATGATTGCTGCGTCAAGAAGGTTAATCCACATGTCGCGCGCAATCAAGAACCCCGAGAGCACGCTGCGGTTTATTCGAGAGTCGCCTGTCGTCCACACGAAGACGTGGCTCGAGGCGCTGAAGACGCGCCAGGAACTGCTGGAATCGCTTCCTAAAGATAAACAAAGAGGCGTTGTTTTCTCGCACAACGACGTGAAAACGCGCGAAGTTCAGCCCCGGAACACCTCTGATTCGTTCAGTGCAGTGATTTTCCCGTTTAAAGACGACCACTGGTTCTTAGACGGTTACGTCAACTCGTTTGGGAGGTTGCGAATTGGGCAGCTGTTTATGGATCTAGACCGGCTCAGCGGCATTATTGCGAACAAGCACTGTGCCCCGGCCGAGCCGGTTATTGTCACGGCGTCTGTGGACAGGATTCTGCTGCTCAAACACCTCGACGATCTCCAGAAAACGAATATCGTTATTTGGGGCTATGTTTCATGGACAGGCCGGTCTTCAATGGAGATCACAATTCATGCAACATCGACTTCAGAGAGTTTCAATGACAAAACCCCGACTTTAGAGGAGTGCCGCACCTATGATACGTGGTTAGTCGCTAATTTCACGTTTGTGGCACGGGATCCGGTTAGCCAGAAAGCGTTTCCGATCAATAATTTAGTCCCGATTTCGAAGCAGGAGCTTTCGGAGTTCGTGCTGGCAGAGAAGTATAACGAGAGGAAGAAGAGGATAGCGAAACGCGAGTCTTTGACTCTTTCTCCGCCCAGTTTAGAGGAGAGCAAGACCATCCACTCTTTGTGGATGGAGAACCAGAAATACAAAAAGGCCAGCAACGAACTCGCTGCTAAACAGGCTTCTGAACCGTCTTCAGACTCTGAAAACTCTCAATTGACCCCTATAACAGCCGTTAAACGGCTGACAATGACCGACACTAAAGTCTGTTCGACCGGGATCATGCAGCCGCAGTACCGCAACAGGCACAGTTACATGATTTTCGGCGGGTACATGATGCGCCAGACTTTCGAGCTCGCGTATGCTTGTGCAGCAGCTTTCTCTCATCTCCAGCCCCGGTTTGTCAGTTTGGACACGGTCACGTTCAAGAACCCGGTGCCTGTAGGCAGCGTTCTGCAGTTCACGGCGTTTGTAGCGTACACCGAGCCTGAAACGCGCGAAATCGAGACTGTGAACAACGAGACAACAGTGGAGAAGGGGCATATCGTCCAAGTGCGTGTGCAAACAACCGTCAGAGACTTGGAGAAGGACAACCACCTTGATGCAGGCACGTTTATCTACTCGTTCTTTGTCGAGGGCGATTCCGGATACGTCATGATCCCAGAGAGCTACGACGAGATGATGTACTTCCTAGAGGGCAGGCGCCTGGCGAAACAGAACCAGGAGTACCGCGATGATATTGTCACATCGCCGCATTCTCCGAACTCGCCGTCGCGGTAAGTTCAAGACCCTTTTGGACCGTTTCTACCCTTTGTTCCCTATGACATGTACCTTTATACTAGATAGATTCCCTTCACATGTCCTTAGACAGATCTCATGCACTTATATGGACTTCATGCCCTTGAATACCTCATATCCCTAGATAGACTTCATGTCCTTGAATACCGCATGTCATTAGACAGACCTCATGCACTTATATGGACTTTTCATGCTCTTGAATACCTCATGTCATTAGACAGACCTCATGATCTTAGATAGACAGATTCATGTCCTTAGATAGACAATGCGCCCACGCACCGACATAATGCACCAATGTATGTTTATTTAATTACACTTCAAAGTCCTCTTCGTCTTCGTACTCCCCCTCGTCCTCTAGAATCGGCTCGGTAAGGATATGCCTGTCCATCTCGACATCGTCGCTGCGGGTGGACCTGAAGTTCGTGTGCATGACGGCATGCAGCATCTCCCTCAGACTAAGAAGGCGGCCGCCTTTGAAGTAGATGAACGCAATCACAAGTTCAATGATAATAACGATGCAAAGAGCCGCAATGCTCGCCTGTTTATACGCCCTTCTGCGCACTTTATCCATCTCCTTGCCGTTATCGCTAGTGTTGTCGGGTTCCCCTGTTCCGGTATTCTCGTCGGTCTGGTCTCCGGTTTTTTCGCCGCCGTCGTTGTTTGCATCCTTGTCATCGTCCCCGTCGATGTTAGCAAACTGGTGGAACAGTTTCTGGCTCAGTTTCAAGTGGTCTACTGGCAGCATATGCGAGCCATTAGTAACATGCGCCAGAGAAAGGTTCCGTTCGCTTTGCCAGGACCCGTACTCCGTCAATTCTTCTTGGCCAGAGAACCCGGTCTCGCCGTTGAACTGTAGATTGCGCACAAACTCGTTGATTCCGTCCATATTGCACACGAAGTCGTGGTCGCCGATCATCAACAGAACCGGCACTTCTGCCAGAATGCTCGGCATCAGATGCAACGAGGAAACGCTGGTATCCATTTTCAAGAACTTGCGAACGCCGCCGTTGCATTCCGTCCAGTGGTTTTTGTTGTTTTTTGTGTCAGGGATGTGCAGTGCCTGCTGCACGTCTAACCGGCTTAAATACTCGACCATTAGCGGCACCTCGGCAGGCCAGTCCATTCCGCATTGAGGAAACGAGCTTGTGAGCGTGTAGTCGTAGATATTCATGCAGTGTTTCTCGTCGATCTTCGAGTCGCCGATGATCACTAACGCGATCCGCTCGCATTCCTGGATTTGAACACGTTCTGTCATCCCGGGTTCAGACAGTTTCGACATACACTCTTCGTGGTACTTCTGCGTCTCTTCCCAGTGCTCTTTAGGCAAAATCGACCGCGATTTCGCGAAGTTAGTGTAGCTCAAGTACTGGTGCGGCGGGTCGATCCAGGGATTGCCGAGGATTATGCCCTTAATACCGCCTAGTTTTGCGTTCAGGTCTTCGTTCTTTTTGATTTCATCGTACAAATACGGAATTGACTGTCCTGCGAACGATTCGCCTGCTAAGTACACGTTTGTCGCTGCCAGTTCAGGAAAAATCTCTAAATACCTGGTCAAAAAGCTGACAACGGCCACTCCAGCGTCCTGTAAAGAGTCGGCATGCGCTTCTGTCGTCGGAGAGCTGTACCCCGTGCCAAACGGCTGGTCAATGAACATGATATTCGCATGCTCGGCCCAGCTTCCGTCAACACCGGTCAATTCGCCGTTTTCCATGAACCTGAACGGCCCGATTTCCAAGAAATTGCCGTCCATTGACGAGCACCCTGGGCCTCCATTGAACCAAATAACCGTGTCGCGAGCTGCCGATTTAGTGGCGCGGAAATGCCAGAAAAAGAGGTTTCCGTTATCCTCGTTCAAATCAGGGCTTGAAATGAGCCCGGCGTGCATTACTGGAACGTTTGCATTCGTAGTGAGATTCGGGAGGTTCGCGACATAGAAATCGGCTGCTTGCAGTGCTTGGACAGTGGAAAACAGCAGGTTATAAACGACCACAATCAATGCCGCGACATTCATTGACCTAGCCCTGACATATCCTAGCTATATATACCACCACTGCCCTACCGTACTTACCAAATATAGCCTACCTATCCAACTATACATGCGAGCCTACCTATCCACCAACCATACATGCGAACCTACCTATTCTACCTATCCTACCTATCCAACTATACATGCGAGTCTACCTATTCTACCTATCTTACCTATCTTACCTGCCTCTTACCTATCCTTCCCTACCCCATATCTATCCTACCCATTCAACCCATGCCTGCATCTACCTATTTATCTACCAGTACCTACTAGTACCTGCCAGCTGCCCATATTCCATCTAGCTTTTATACGTTCAGAACATCACTTCGAAAATCAAAATTATACATATCGTAACTCATCATACAAACACAAACTCGCCGCGCTTTCCTTCAGGCGTTTTCCCCTGTGAAGGCTTCCTGTCGAGGTTGACAGTGTTCAGCGTCGCGGTTCCGCCGTCCTCGGCTTTGCGCCATGCGACGTTGCCCTCAGCGTCGACATACTGCTCGATATTACACCCGCTGTCGTCGGTCAGGTCGTGCTCGCTCAGCTGCTCGCTCACTTTGCTCTCGCTCTTCTTGTGGCTGTCGGCGTACTGCGACGAGCTCCTGCTTACAGGCACAAACATATTGCTCGAGGTGTCTTTCGGCATCGCCTTATACTCGTTGTCTGCCAACTGGATAGTCGGCACGGCGGGTGGGACAACCGACCCTAACGACGAATTCGAAAGCCTGTTGTCTTGCCACCTCCGAGCGTCGGTGTTTGTATGTCTCCAAGACTCTCTTGGCACGTCCACGATCTCGTCCTCTTCGTGTTGCTCGGGAATAGGGGGAACCTCGGTATCGCTAGCAGGGTTCAACGTTCCTTGGCTGTTATTGTCTAAAGCCATGAAATTCAGCCTCGAGGCTCGTTGTAATGCCTCGGCGTTTCCTGCACCGATACCGGACCCCGCGTCAGAACCGCTGTCGCTGTCGCTGTCGTACTCTTTCTTCTCGTCAGAGCAAATAGTGCCGTCGTCGCCGTCGCCAAGGTACTCGGGCGCGTCGTCGTACACCGAGTTGTCTGTAGAGTTTCTTCTGAAAACAGGCGTCACTGCAAGCCCGCCAGCGGGTGTAGGCCCAGAAATAATCGTGTCCTTGCCTGCGCTGTCGTCGCCAGGACCAGTGCCGGCCTCGACGTTGTTCCGCTTGTTCCGGCGGCGTTTGCGGCAGCAGAACACAAGAACAATTGCTGCAATTGCGATCAAACCTACTGGAATACCCACTCCGCAGCCAATAGCTACGCCGTTTGAGGAGTTCTTCTTGCTAATAGGGGGAATCGCGCCAGCTGACGACGAGGCCGAAGCTGAGCTGGTTGAAGTGGTCGAAGTGCTGGTTGAAGTGCTTGTTGAAGTGCCGGTGTTAGTTGCGCTCACAGACGTGGACGTCGACCGCGGAGTTGCGGTTGCAGTCGTGCTGTTGTAGCTGTTGTAGCTGGAAGTGGCATTGGCAGAAGTAGAGATGTTGCTGGAAGTGGCTGTAGACGAGGCGAACGAAGAGGTCGCATTAGACGAGTACATCGTGCTAGTGCTCGAGGCTATACTCGACGAGGAAACGATGTCCCCAGATCCGTAGATATCGAAATGCGCCTTCTGGCTAGTCCCGTCGTTGTCGCGTTTGGAAATCGAGACATCAATTGAGACTGTCCCGGATACAAAATCGCCAGGAACTTGCCCGCTGATCGTCTTGTTGTCGTTGTTAATGCTCAGCCAGTTAGGCGTGTCGTCGTCTAGTTCGAGAGTGACGTCTTCGTTCAGAAGGTACGGTCCTAAGTTGTACTCGAACCACCCGCCACGAGTCGCATTGGCAGCTGGCAAACTCGATGTCTTGAAAACAGTGTCGTTGTTCTGATCAGCAACCTCTACAAGCACGTCCCACGACACGGCGTCCTGGTAAGTGTCTACAACGTCAATAGTGACGGTATAGTTATTTCCCGCAGAGTCTGACGGCGGAGTGCCGACAAGGGTGTATGTAGAGTTATCGAAACTCATCCAACTCGCGGCATCGGACGGAATAGTCGCGTGCGACGCTGAAAGGTTGCCCTTCTGAATGCTCTCGCCGTTCAGCGAGATCGACGCTAGCGGCGAGTCGTAAGTGAAGCTCTGGCCGACTGTCGCGTTGACAACGTCGGTGGAAATGTCCATTGCCAAGACGTTGGCTCCTAGCATCAAATTAAACTCGGCGGCTGCTGACTCGAAGCCGCTGAAGGTGGACACTATATAAAGAATCGAGAAGGACTGCGCTTTGGCGATCTCGCTGTTGACTGCAGGCGCGATTCCACTAAAAACGCCAGCGGCACCGTCGAAATTAAGCCAAATAGGCAGTGGAGAGTGCCCGCCAGTCACGGCGTAGTGCCCGACCACCGACCTTCCGTCTGAAGTGAAAAAGTCGTTCGGGAACTGGATGCTGAACGGTTTGTTTGGTGTCAGAACTGCAGAGTTCGCATTGGCTACTGGCCCGCTGCTCGCAAGTGCAGACTCCAGCGCGCTGGGAGAGAATGTGGGCGGCTGAGTGTCGGCTAGTTGCAGCACACAATCAGTGGTTGTGCTTCCGGAAGCGTCCTCGGCGGTTAGTTGAAACGTGGCCGAATCGACACCGCTGCCTGGCGCAAGCGTTCCTTGTAAAGTTCTGCCGGTTAGCGTGAGCCAGGAGGGGAGATTCGCCGCGCTGTAGCTTATACTGGATCCGTCGTCGCTGATGAAGGTGTCCTCTGATATGGTGTAGCTGTACTCCTCGCCCCATCTAGCGACGGGCGGAAGCTGGCTGTTGAATGCGAAGTTGAGCTGGGGTGTAGCATGGACTAGTGTAAAGAATGGGAGTGTCAACAGGGCCAACATGTCGAACTTACTGCGCGAAGCTTTGAATTAAAGTGAAGGTCTGAGTGGGAAGCACTTCGCGGTAAGATGTCTAAGTTGAAGAAGGGAGATGCGCCGGTAGTAGTCTGCTTCCTTCCCTTGCATCTAGGGGTTTCTTTCACGCGTTTCTAAGGGGTCGGTTAGGCCCAGTCTATTTATAGAATGACGTCGTCGGGCCCAATTCTGGCGGTTACTTCTAATTACGTGGCATTACGTGTCAAATCGACAACGCTCGTGAACAGTTGACTACCAAACGTGTGCACTGCCTGTTTGTTCGCTTCAAAGCGCCAGAAATTGCGAAAACCGCTACTTTTTATTCGTCGAAAGTGTGCATCTTTCTTCCTCAATAAACCAGGGTTGGGCGAATCTGTAATTAAGGATGACTCTGACGCGTCTAACCCTTGCCTTTAACCCTTGCAGGGATACGCGCTATGACGCCAAAACGTGTACTGGTTTAAGTGAAAGGCTTACAAAAAGCGGTGGAGTAGCTTTAATTCGACTAAAAACCCTGGAAAACGCAGAGAACCCTGGAAAACCTAATATAAATCTGCTGGAAAACTGAGAGATAATCTAATTTGGGGTCCAAATTGAGACCCAATCTAGAACCCAGAAAAAGGGTTAATTGAACCGTTGCGGCAATTAGGTGTCCAGTATTTCCCGATAAATCAATCTGAAACAGATTTAGATATAAAAAGATGAGCGAATAAATATGATTGGCTGTGGTATTTAGCGGTTTAGGGCGAGTCGGGCGCCGTTGCCCGGCGCAAATAGTACTCTTTAACCGAGTCGGACCCGGTAGCGTACTTCTCCTCAATCGGGCTCTCGGAGTATGAGTTATTAACGACATTGTTTGATGGTGTAGACTGCCGCTGGGCCCAAATGTACCCCATTGGCAGCAGCACGGCAGTAATGGGAATTGTGCTGGCGCTGACTGACTGCGCGCCGAAATTTTTAGGGCTCATTGCTGCCGACACAATGGCCAGAATACCAGGAATCACTGAATTCTGAATAGCCATAGTCAGCAAAATCCTAATTGGATCGAACCGCTGGATCCCCATGCTTGCGCGCTTCCTGTTCACGAGCCAGAGCTTTATACACAAAATCAACGAACAGAACGAGGTTGATGCCGCAAACGATCGCCACGCTCCTAGAAACACCCATTCGTCCGTGGTGGTTGTGTTTGCCCATGTAATGGCGTTCTCTGCACTGCTGTGGTTCTGCACGCCCACCAAACTAAGACGCCAGATCCAGATGAAGTAGGTAGGAAAGCACCCTAATACACCAATGGCAGTAACGGTATACCTGATTTTACGAACCTGGTCACTGCAAGCAACCCAGATCTGGCAAACAAGCGTTGCCAGTAAACTCATTATCAAAATTGTTTGGAACACACTCGACGCTATACTCAAGTTCTTCTGGCTAGTTGGGGTATCTCCTGAAGTCATTGCCATTGTCAGCGACTCCGCGAAACTGAAAAGGTACCCTAATTGCAGCCCTGAGCTCACAATCATCAAGAAGAAATTGACTTCGTACATGCAGAACAAAGCTGACCTGTACGACCGTGCCACAAAAAATAATAGGCCGAACAGAACAACTGCAACGCCAATTCTCACGCCGCAGTGAATCCCAATAATAATTCTCGTATACATCATCTGGTCAAGCGCCCCTAAAGGGTACGCCCATGAGTCGCCGCTGGCGTCGTAGAACAAATAACACTCGAAACTCTCTAGTGCTGAGGGCGTGATCCCCTCGAACGCAGTAGTAGACACCATCTGCAGATAAGAGAGAAAGCTTTACAGATCGCTGGATAAGGAAGTCCGAATCTTTAAATACCAATTACAGATCCTAATCGCTCTTCGTCATGCATGCCATGTCCGGATCTGTTCCCCTTATGCAAACCGCTGAGACTGACAGAACTGAGGTTTATGCACTTCCCGCCATTAAACCACCCATACTAGGCATTGTTCAGGCGGTGTGAAGGCAGTACACCTGGCCCTGGTTACATGATACTGGTAATAATGCACGGTAATGGAATGGACTTATGGAATGGGTGCGAGGTAGATACTGATAAGCTGGGTATATAATTGCAATTAAAAGACTTATGAGATGCATTTTCACGCAACAGTATTATCAAATTCATGTATATGACCATGCGTACCGCCTTGTATTTTTAATACTGCGTCGCATTATGTATGTACCGTTGAATTAATCAACGAGTTCTGTATGTGTACACACATGGGTAGAGGGACGCATAACATAACATGGGTGGTAGCAAATCTGGACATGGTTTTCCTAAATAGGTATTCTTATTGGTAGGACAGGGACTGCCTACATTCCGTTATAACATAAGCGGTTTGGTAAGCAATATGGTAAGCAATATGGTACCGACAAAAAAGAAAAGAGGGAAAAAACTGGGACCAAAAAACTAAAGGAGAAAACTGAGTAATCTATTACAAACCGGTTTCTGGACTAAACACGAATATCACATGATATGCCAGTATAATGTGTTTAAACCCCTCCCGCTGTCGTATTTAGGACGGATTACTACGACCTAATTCAACGACGAAAAGAGAGCAGAAAAAAAAAATACGTACGTTGGTAATCTGTAATTGGTAATACACGGTTGGTAATACTGAGCTTTAAATTACGAGATAAAGGTGAAGGCTTAGCGTAGTACGATGAGGTGCATAAATCAGTATACACATGCAGATCACATGGGCAGCTTTACGGATCACATGCTGATGGATATTACATCACATGCGGGAAATTCATAGGAGTTCTGGAGCATTGGAGAGGCAGCAAATGGAAGCTGAGACGGAGGTTGCGAGCCAGAATCTTGATTTCGACTCCGCATGGGACAATTTCATGAAGGAGCAGGAGTTTATGCTCGAGAATTGCAACGAGAACTTGCTGAACAACGAGGAATCGAACGCGTTTTCGAAGTATTTAGACAGTCTGATGAACGAGCAGACGAAACCGAAAGAGGTTATTCGCAAACTCGACGAAGAACTGCACCGGTTGAACGCGAACGAGTCGATGAATTCGGCCTTCGCGTCTACTGCAGAACAGGAGATGAACCATACACACGATACCGTCACCGCTAGCGACCAGTTCAAACCGGCGAAACCATTCAATTCGCACAGCAATGAAACCAAAACTGTAAACGTTGATGCTGGAGTTGATGCTGGCGTTGATTCCGGCGTTGACAGTGTCCACTCGGACGCAGTGGAAACGCGTCAAACGCGTCAAACCGGCCAGAACCAGTCAGTACACTCGAATTTGCCTAATCATCAACAGATTTCAACGCAGGCAGCCACTCAAACGCGTCAAGCCGAGGTTGAAACCCACACATCACACCAACCACACCAACTAAACCAACCACATCAACTAAACCAAATCCACCAACCGCAACAGCAGCTAGAGCAGCCGCAGCAGCCACAAAATACGCAGCAGTCGCAAAACCAACGAAATACACAACTCAGTCAACTCAGTCAACTAAACCAGGTATCCCAATTACCCCAATTACCCCAGTTACCTCAATTACCTCAATTAGCCCCTCACGATCCTCGCGGTCCTCACGGTCCTCATGGTCCTCATGGTCCTCACAATTCGCAAAATTCGCAAAATCCTCAAACCCAACAAGAACTAAGCAGCCACGAACGGCATCCTTTGAATGCGGCGAATCCAGGCACAGCCGCCAGCACAAATACCGGCGACAGACCGAAAAGCCCTGTAGAGTACCTCTCGCAAACAGAAACCATGATCAAAATGCAGATGGACAACTACCAGGCCGCATACCCCTATATCCCCGACCCTCAGGCGTACTACCCGCCCCCATCGTACTACCCGACGCATTTGAGTATGTTCAAGGTCCAGCAACTGCCCTCGCTGCAAATGAACTACCAGCAGCTGTTCCAGCAGGTTCTGCCGGTGCAAACAGCGGCCCCCGAGTTCTCTACCGACCAGAACAGCAAATACAAACAGGACCAGGGGCAGCAAGTATACACCGAGAACGTGAACAGCGAGGTTTGTGGAAACAAAAGGTCGATGACCGAGGAAATCAGCCGGATCAACCATGTGAACAGCGAAAAGAAACGACGCGCACATATAAAGGACAAGTACGGCGAGCTCTGTGACCTGATCCCCGTCGTCAGGCTGTCGAAAGCGAAGTTCGCCAAAAGCCATGTTCTGCAAGCCGCAGTCGACAGGCTGATCGAGCTTGCAGCCGAGAACAAAAGAATACGAACGTCGATCGAAGAAAGAGGGGTTGCTACAGGCCAGATCGTGACGGTTGGTTTAGACCATATCGATCAAGGCAGCCATTTGCTCACACCCGACAATTCTGGCTCTTCAGCCTGCTCGGCTTCTGATTCTTAGGAACGGTGTTAGGGTTCGCTTATGCATACGTACCCTACATTCTAACCCTCTATAACCCTCTCCAAATATGCAATCCTTATGTACTGATGACATGATATGCTCGTCGAGCGTCTTCTTGCTTTACTTTTTATATACACTGTTTACTGCTGCTTATGCCGCTGCTAATGTCGCTGCTGATTTAGCTGCTACTGCACAGTTGTCATTGCTTCTTCTGCTTCTTCTGCTTCTTCTGCCGCCGTCGCCGTCGCCGTCACTGCGTTGTTGCATATATGGTTAAGGGTTGTCGCTTATGCGCAGTGTATGCAGCAAGCCATTAAACACGATACTGTTCTCCTTGCCATTACTTGTTGTAAGCGATATGCCATTTGCCACTACTCTTGTTAACCACTTTCTTTCTTAGTAGGATGTAAATATGGATGGTTTCATCCGCTAGTTATTGTGGTTGCTGTGCACTGTATACTACTGATATTTATAGTTCATGTTTATGAATTTAAACTGAGCAAGAAATCAGTTTGATAATGACCTTTAGTCTTGCTGCTCACATGCGTTGAATTGCATTGATTTTCGTTTCTAGTATTTCTCGTTACTTGGTATTTAGTAGTTAGTTTGCGTGAACAGATGCGAGAGCTAATTAAGGTTCCTAGTCAGTAGCTATTTCCGCACCAACTCTAGCCACTCGTTCAATACATCGTGCTTCTTCAAGCATTTCGCGAGTCCCTCGTGTGATTTTGCGAGCCCAGTAAAGCGCCGTAGGGAAATCCTTCTTCTTGACTGCCTGGTCTGCTAACCACAGCTGAGCTCGCGACGGCCATTCGATCGGCACGTCTTCTGGCAATTGCGGGTCGTAGACCTCGTCCTCGCTTTTCGCGCATGCAGTCAGGTACTTGAACGCAGTCTCGGTCTTCCCGACGCTGTCGTAGAGCATGCCAAGACGGTACCCGTAGTAAACATCGCCGTTAGAGATATCGAATGCTTGTTTGAACGCGTTGATCGCGCTCTCGTTCTCTTTCAGCAGTTCATAGCAGTTCGCCAGCGCGTCCCACACGCGCACATCGCCCGGGCGCAGCGACAATGCCTTCTGGAAGTAGTACTGCCCGAAATAATGCATTCCAAGGACCTCGTAAGCCTGCCCCAACCCGAACCACGGCCGGAAATCATAGCTAGCGAGCTCGACGGCTATTCTGTACGACTCGATTGCGGCATGCGGGTTCCCTAACTCGATGAACTCGTGGCCCATAAGCGTCCATGCCGCAAGGTAGTTCCTGTTCAATGCTAATGCCCGTTTATAATGAATAATCGCCTTCTCATGCTCGTCCGAAAGCGAGTAGTAGTTCGCGATAATGCAGCAGCTCTCGGTTCTGTACTTGTTAGTCGCCTCGACATGCTGTGCGAGGTACGCGAGCTTCGATCTTTGCTCGGTCACATACAAAAGGTTCGAATACGAGTCCAGATCCTCTAATCTGAACGGGTCTTCTTCAATAACCTGTTCAAACAGCATTGTCGCGGTTTGGTAATGGCCCTCGCTGTTATAAATGCGCGCTAACTGCGTTAAGAGGGAGGGCATTTTAGGGAAGAACTGGAGAAGCTGCTCTTTCAAGAGCTTGGCGCTGCTAATAGGGTCTAGTTCCTCGTTCGCACAGCATGTGAACAGCATTAGCATGATCGAATGCTCGTTCGACTCGTGTTCGAAGCTAGTTTTCAGCGAATGAAGCACTTCCTCAGTATCCACTAGTTTCGTGAAACACGACTTCAGTTCCATCCACGCGCTCCAATTAAACGGGAACGCTGAAACGCTCTCAATCAACTCCTTTATTGCTTTCGGTTGCTGGCATTTCGCTCTGTAGATAACGCCTTTAAGGTACTTCATAAACGGGTCTGGTTCGCACGTCTCCAGCTCGCCTAGAATCTCTTCAAGGTACGGATTGACACCAGAACCGGGTTCTAAACTCAGTTTCGACGACTTGGAGTCAGAAACAATGCTCGTGTTCAGCAATTCGTCTTCTTTTATTTGCTCGCCGGCATGGTACCGCGAAAACAGCCTCAGAAACGCCCCGACGCTGTCGTGTGCACCGGTTTCTGAATCTATGGCGTTCCAGCATCTGAGAAACTCGCGGTTGTCGAAATACGACTTCGCCTGCATCGTTTTAAGCGAAATTCGCGGCACTTCCGGCTTGTCGTACGCAACGTCGAGCCCGACTGCCGCGTCTACAGCCCATCGAGCCGCTATTATCAGCCCGCGATTAGAAAGCTGCCAGTACGCTTCGTCTAGTTTCTGGCCGAGTTTACACCGGGATTGAACGTCTAAATCTGCCTCCATTTTGAGGACTCTTGATGACTAACACACGGCACACCACAAACAAAAACCACAACTGAACCATAAACCAAACCGAACTAAACCCCAGCCCATATGCATATCAGCAGAAACGTCTTTACTGAAACTCATTTAAATGTAATGACTGAACCTATTAAATAATAGAAAGGATACTTTATTGTATCAAGACTATTTTAATCAAGTGTTGAAATAATTGGCGGGGAATTGATGGAATTGACGGAATTGAATTGATGTATATATGCTATTACGAATTGGCTTTCTGTTTCTTGAGCAGGTCCCAATTAATGACGACGTCGGTCTCTTTGATCTCGATATGCGTGTACTTGCTAGGACTCTCTGTGTACTTCGATGTGGCAGTCCCAGTCTCCTGAGGTTCAGTTTGATTCGCTTTATTCGTTGAAGTAGCAGGAACTGCTGATTTATTAGTTGCGGAAACCGAATTAGATGGGAACGTAGCAGCCTGTTTGTTAGAAGCAGCGGAAACCGTGGAATTATGGTCGGCTAGCGACGACTGTACTCTCAACGACTGGAATTTGTTAGGACAGGCCGATTTCTTGAATTTCTCAATAACTGCAGTGTTCAGTTTAGGCAGCTCGGTTTTCGTAGAAGAAGCAGAAGAGGTGGCAGTGGCAGCAGCGTTGGTAGCAGCGTTGGTAGTGGCTTTAGTCTGGGCAGTAGGAACAGCGGTTTTAGTAACGTTTTTCTGGGTTGATGTATGGTTCGACGATTCCTGGAACCTGCTGGGACTGGGAACGTAGATGCTCGAGTCTGCTGCTTTCTGTGTAGGCTCAGATGCTGTGATCGAGGCCACATGGAAGCTGCCAGGGTCGATCGAGGCCACTTTCATAACCGGAGCAGATTGATTGCTTGTGTCGGTGAATTTCGAAGGCGCGGAAGCGTACTTGTTAGTAGACCCGCTTGTCGAATCGGTTTTAGCAGTGTCTGTAGCAGTGTCTGTAGCATTGGCAGCTTTAGCAGTGGCAGCTTTAGCAGTGGCAGCTTTAGAAGTGGCATTGGCGGTGGGATCTGCGGCTTTAGAAGTAGTGGATTCAGTGAATTGAGCAGGCTGTGTAGCGTACTTTGAAACAGCAGACTTGGCCGTTTTAGTAGTTCCGGAAGTGCCGCTTTTGTTGGCATCAGTGGGGGCTGTTACTGTGGCACTAGTAGTACCGGATGTGGTTCCAGATGTGGTTCCGGTGGTACCTGAAGATCCAGCAGCAGTGTCCGTCGAGGTTGTGTTATCGGTAGTAGCCGATGAACTTGAACTAGTAGGAAGGGTGGTGCCTACAATACTGTCTGAAACAGTGAAGCGGAGGACTTTGCCAGTGACATCGTCTACAATGATCGTAGTGTACCTCCCCGAAGTCGAAACAGTATCGTTCTCATTTTCAGTGGATTTCGTGTTTTTCACAGCCGATTTGTTAGTAGCAGTGTTAGTCCCGCTACTAGCGCCATTTGCAGGAGCAGTTTTGGATTTATTGGAAGCAACAGAACTAGCAGAAGAGTCAACAGCAGAGCCAGAGCCTCCTGATGTTCCCTTAGATGTGGAGCTCCCTGTCTTTGCACGAGAAGACTTCTTGCTACGAGAACGGCAATGACAGCAACAGCTAGAGGCAGTGGATTTCGTAGATTCAGTATCGTCGTTGGATGATGAAGCAGGCTTAGAAGCCGTGCCAGAGCCTCCGACGTTTGCTGTACTTCCAGAAGTACCTGTCGTCGTCCCATTGGCGTCAGTGGACCCATTTGTGGTTCCATTTGTGGTGTCTGTGCCAGAGGTTCCTGTGGACTCTTTGTTAGTGGAAGTCTCTCCGGAAGTTTCAGTAGGAAGCGTCCCAGTTTGTAGATTGCTTTCAGCAGACTTATTAACGTCTCCAGTAGCAGTCCCTGGGAAAGTGACGACTTTACTCTTGCCAGTGGTGGTGTCTGTGCCAGTTGTTGCGCCTGTCGTACCTGACGTGGTTCCTGATGTGGTTCCTGTGGTTTCTGTGGTTCCTGACGTGGTGCCTGTAGTCTCGTTGCCTGTTCCACCTGTTGTTGCACCAGAAGTGCCTGTTTCTGTTGAAGTTTCAGTTGTGCCTGTCTCTCCAGCTGCGCCGGCTGCGCCTGTTGTTGTGTTCTTTGTTGTGTTCTTTGTTGTTTTCGTGGTCTTAGTCTTGTTAGTGCTATCACACTTGTGACAAGTAGCCGACTGCAAGCAGCCATTAGTATCGTCACAGCACACACGGATATTGTCCAGAGTGCACGCTTTCTGCGCCCACAACCCGACATTCTTCAACGCGGCTAGTCCTAATGTCTTTCCTTCTGAAACTACTACTGGCTCGGCTTCTTTCCAAATATCTCCTACTAATCCTTCAGCCTTGACAGTCTCATTCGCTGTTGTGGCTTTGACGGTAGTGGTTTTAGTAGCAGCAGGAGCGGGTGTCTTGCTTGTTTTGGCAGTAGGTGTCGGTGTCTTGCTTTTCGTAGGAGCACTTTTGACAGCTGTAGCCATTGGGGATACCTTTTCACTATTCTGTAGCGAAACTGCTCCCTTATATACTTCTCAGTAAAGGATGTGTTCGAAATTGCATGTCCTGCGTGTCTGCATAATGCCTGCATAAGTCTGCATACACACGCATAAGTTTGCATAAGTTTGCATACACACGCATGTAACCGCATACACACGCATACGCACGCATGTAACCGCATAACCTAATAACGGTGCTGCAACCGCAAACGGCATAACCGCAAACCCAAATAGAGATAAACTTAAAGTATACTGAAGAACAGAGTAAACTAAACAAACTGACGGAAATGATCGCCGCAATTAACTGAATGAAACAACAAGGGATGAGGTGGGAGGTAAGAGTAAGGAAGAGTGGAATAAGTAAAGAATAAGTAGAATAATTAGAGTAGAATAAGTAGAAGAAGTAGAAGAAGTAAGAAGTATAGAAGTGAAGAATAAGAAAGTAAAGAATTAAAGAAGTAAGAAGTAAGTCGCTAGCTGATCTGCATAATGAAATAGGTAATGAAATAGGAAGTAATGAAATAGGAGGTAATAAAATAAGAAGGTACTTAGCCTACATCATACCCTGTTCACGGTCTGCCGTGCGGGGCTTGGCTTTAATGATATTATCCACGCGCAAGAGCATCTCTGCGGCCTCTGCGGCGCTCGTCAGCGCGGCGTTCTTCAGTTTATACGACTCGACGATCCCGCGTTCGCGCATATCCGCCAGCTCGCCCTTGTCGAGGTCTAAACCAGTGGTTTTGCTGCCGTTATAAACAGCCGCACGCAGCCGTGTCACGAGCTCGTTGCTGTCGTAGCCGGCGTTGTTAGCAAGAATCGTCGGCAACTGGCGCAGCGCCGCGGCAAACGCGTCGATCGCAAGCGCGGTTTTTCCTTCACACGTTTTCGCCGTCTCGTCGACCGCGTTGGCCATAATCATCTCGGCACAGCCGCCGCCCAATGTGGTTTTAGGGGAATTGACTGTTTGCGAAAGAACGCTTAACGCGTCGTGCAACGAACGCCTCGCTTCAGCAAGAACCTGGTCAGTAGCTCCACGCAGCACGATCGAGCACGCCTCGGCGCTTTTACACCCGCTGAACCTGAGCAAAGTCTCGTTTCCAATAGAGATCTCTTCGACGCTCTCGCAGAACCCGAGTTTCGCCTTCTCAGGGTCGTCGAAAGTGGAAACGACCTCGCCACCAAGAACTAACGCGAGCCTCTCAACGCCCACGAAGTCTGCATGCTCGACTGTGCTCACATGCTTGCTTGTAAGCAGCTGTTCGGGGTAGTTGTAGATAAGCTGCCGGTTCACAAACAAGTCGATTTTATGCTCGGCGATTTTGTCGACTTTCGCCTTCATTTTGTCCTTCTCGGCGCGCTCTAGTTCGGCCAGTTTGCTCATACTGTCTACTCTGAACTTCGCGCCGAAAACCTTTACTTTGTCAGTATCCATCGCCGTGTTCGCGACCAACACTTTAACGCCGCCGCTGAGTTTCTTCGGCTGCCCGACGCCGAACTTCTTCTCCAGAAGGAACCCGTTGTCGAGGTAGCTGTCGGCGAGCTGCCCGCCGAGTTTCGTGATAACCTGGATCTGCTCAAGGTTCGTCGACCCGTTCAAACGAAGAACTGCATCAACGGCGAGATTGGCGAAAAGCTCTTTGTCCTGAGACAGGATTTTACTGCTTAATGTCGTCCTGGCGATCGACATCAAGTCCTCACGGAATTTCGCTTTGTCGGTGCTGTGATCGACTGCAGACTCGGCCAGCGCGCGCTTCGCAGTGTTGACAGCCATTCTGTACCCGGAAATAATCGTTTGCGGGTGGATCCTGCGCTCTACAAGCTTCTCGGCCTCGCGCAGCAGCTCGGCAGCAAGCACTGTGACTGTGGTCGTGCCGTCGCCGACCTCTTCGTCCTGGACTTTAGAAATATTGACTAGAACCTTTGCTGCGGGGTTCTGGAACGGAATGGCCTGCAGAATCGTGGCGCCGTCGTTCGTGATCTGGCTTTCTGCCCTTGAGACGCTCTGTAGAAGCTTGTCCATGCCTTTCGGTCCAAGCGTCGTTTTCACGAGATCTCCGACGGCTATAGCGCCAATAAAAGCGCTCAAACGCGCGTTCTCGCCGCGTTCTTCGCTGACTTCGTCGCCGAAAATGGGTGCAGACATGATGCGTAATCAGCCACTTACTCCCTATATCCATGCATCCACGCAGCGACCATGCATACATTACATGATAAACACGCGTCCAGCATACAGACCGCATCCATACAGCATACATTACATGATAAACACAACCATACAGGGACCATACAGGGACCATACAGCTACATACATGCATCAATTACATGCGCCAGATACATACACACACCATACACCCAGATACAGACAGATACACAATCATGTACAGATGCATGCAATTCCACAACACACTAGAATATACACCCACACCAACATAAATATATATATTGTGCATTCAGATTATGCATTAAAAGAGTAAATACCTTTAACAATACAGCCATTACTATCATACGTACGCCGTTACATGCACCATTACATGCACCATTACATGCACCATTACATGCGCCATTACATGCACGCACGCAACAGGCGCACGCAACAGGCACGGCCAAGTCACTCGCCATGAGCAGCAAGAACCGTGTCCGGAACGTCTTTTGAAGTCCACCACTGCACGTCTGTCAGCTTGCTTGATGCGTTCGCGAGCTCTGGCGAGACTTGCACGCCTGTCGGACCTAGAAACTTTGGCGCAATCGTCACAATCAGCGAATTGGGTTTTGTAGGCAGAACCGAGTCGAGGACCTGTGCGCCGCCTTCGACCATGACCGAGCGGATCCCCTTTGATTGTAAAGCCTCGGCGATCTGCGACCAGTCGCGGGTGTTAGAGACGAAAAGCACGTCGCCGCCGCGGCTCTGAAGTTCGGCGACTTTCGCGGGGTCTGCCGTCTGCGCAATGACGTACGGAGAAAGCGTTCCGAGCATGACTTTCGCGTCAAGACGAGTGGCGAATGTCGAGTCCAGAATGATGGGGCGCGGCGACTTTGTGGCGCGTTTGTACCGGCAGTTCAGCCGCGGGTCGTCGGCGTGGACTGTGGATTTGCCGACAAGAATGGCGTCGTGTTTCCATCGGAGGTAGTGCGTCATTGCTTTAGTGTACGCCGAGCTGAGCCGAGTACGCTCGCCCGGGGCGGCGGCGATCCGCGCGTCGAGCGTTTGGGCCCAAGTAACCGTCACAAACAGCCCGCTGCGCGCGTCAGGAAGGTACGGTTCTAGAAACTGTTCTACGGAGGAAGTGTCGATGCCGTCCATGGGGAGAATCGAACCTTGTTTAGGCCGGTTATATAGATACCTTATTCTGCGCAATACACTTTACCCGTGCAGGTCGCATGTACTGTGCATGCAGCGACAGAGTAGTGCATGTAATGCGCGTGTAATGCGTATATAATGCGTATGTAATGAGAGTCGTAGCGTATACTGCGTGCGGTGTACGCATGTAATAGCGGCGTAAGCATGTAATGGGATGCAGCTGCAGGCACCCAGACAAAACCGGCGGGGGTGGCGTCCCGTACCCTGATACCGGGATGTTCGCGCGGTTGTTAAGAACAGGCGTGCGCGCCCAGCTGCGTCCTCTGAGAATACCCAGTGCGTCAATCAGCTTTAATGCAGCGCGCACAATCACGAGCAGCGCAAACCTCGCGTTCGCGCGCCGCCGCAGCGTCCAGCGCGGCTCTAACAGTATTCCCGAATGGCGAGGCCGCAGCCGGCTCGACGAGCAGGAATCCGTGAACCAGAATGCCAGTAGAAACGGATCTGACGAAAAGAGCAGCGAAAGCGCTGGAAACAACGGCAGTAATGGCCCTAACAGCGGTAATAGAAGCAGCAGCAATAACAGCAGCAATAACAGCAGCAATCGCAGCAATAACAGCAATACCAACGGTCCTAACGGTCCTAACAACAATAGAAACGGTCCTAATGGTCCTAATGGTCCTAAAGGAGACCCGCAGTTCATCAAAATCTATATTTCGCCGACGAAACTGTTCTGGGTGTTTGTATGCACGACGATCCTTTACTCGGCTCTTTCTGGCGGCACACCGCCGCCCGAGCTCGCGTTCAGCGAGTTTGTCGACCAGATTCTGAAGAAAGGCGAGGTTTCGAAACTTGAAGTCGTGAACCGCGAGTTTGCGCGCGTGTATACTCGCGGCAACAGCGAGCAAACGTCTGCCGTGTTCACGATCGGGTCAGTCGACTCGTTTGAAGCGCGGATGAACGAGGTGCAGGACCAATTAGGCGTGGCCGTTCAGGACAGGGTCCCGATCGTGTATACTGAGACCGGCGGCTTTCTTTCCGGTGTTCTGAGCTTAGCGCCAACGCTTTTGTTTCTTGGGTTTCTATATTTCATCGCGCGCTCAGCGGCGTCGAAATCGAACGGGCCGCTTTCCAACATCTTCGGGATCGGGAAGAGCAAGGCGCACCTTTACAACCCGCAAACGGACTCGAAAGTGAAGTTCAGCGAGGTTGCTGGAATGGACGAGGCGAAACGCGAGATCATGGAGTTTGTTTCGTTCCTTAGAGAGCCTGAGAAGTTCGAGAAACTAGGCGCGAAAATCCCAAGAGGCGCGATTCTAAGCGGAGCTCCAGGAACTGGTAAAACGATGCTTGCAAAAGCCACAGCTGGCGAAGCCGGAGTCCCGTTTTTCTCGGTTTCCGGATCCGAGTTCGTCGAGATGTTCAGCGGAGTTGGCGCTTCTCGAGTCAGGGATTTGTTTAAACGCGCTAAAGAAACCGCGCCTTCAATGATCTGGATTGACGAGATCGACGCTATTGGCAAAGCCAGGACCGGCGCTGGTGTGAAAGGAGGAAACGACGAGCGCGAGTCTACTTTAAACCAACTTCTGGTTGAAATGGACGGGTTCGAGTCTAATCAACGAGTTATTGTTTTGGCAGGAACGAACCGTGCTGATATGCTGGATAAAGCTTTGCTTAGACCAGGCAGATTCGACAGGCATATCAGCATCGATTTGCCGAGCATGGACGGCCGGAGACAGATCTACGACGTCTACTTGAACAAGATCAAGAGCGATACCTCGGTTCCTGAATTCAGCGGCAAATTAGCAGCAATGACCCCCGGGTTCTCGGGCGCGGATATCGCGAATTGCTGTAACGAGGCCGCGCTAGCAGCTGCGCGCGACAACGCCGATAAAGTCACTTTGAAACACTTCGAAATCGCTATTGACAGAGTCGTTGCTGGGTTAGAAAGGAAGTCGCGGTGCTTGCCTACAGACAAACGCAAGATCGTCGCGTACCATGAAGCAGGACACGCTGTAGCCGGCTGGTTCTTGCGGTACGCTGACCCTCTTGTCAAAGTGACGATTGTTCCACACGGTTCAGCGGCTTTGGGGTACGCCCAGCTTCTTCCGAACGACGACACAGTTGTCACTATGGCGCGGATGCAGCATTTAATGACAGTGGCGCTCGGCGGCAGGACTAGCGAGGAACTGTTCTTCCCCTCGGTTTCTGCAGGCGCCAGCGACGACTTTAAACGCGTTACAAGAATCGCTAAATCGATGGTCTGCGACTACGGGTACTCCCGCTCGATCGGCGCCGTCAGACTGGAAAGAGTGCAGGGCGCCGTCCAGAAACCGTTCAGCGAAGAGACCGACGCGAAAGTCGATAAAGAAGTAAAGAAGATCATCGACGCGGCGCACGAAGCATGCTCGGCGTTGCTCACTGAACACCGAGACGCGGTGATCAAGGTCGCTGAAGCGTTGCTTGAACGCGAGCAGCTGACGCGGCGCGATCTCGTGGCTCTGCTCGGCGAAAGACCGGACAGGGACAACGAGAACGAGGCGTTTAAGAAGTACTTGGATGTAAGGTGACCGCTTGGATTGAAGTGACCGCTTGGATGTAAATAGACTCATGCAGTGTGCATGTAACGTGTTCAAACTTAAATGTGCAATTCATATAGATATAGATATAGATATAGATATAGATATAGATATAAATATAAATATATGGAAGTGGTGCAATTTCGTAGTGGTGCAGTTTGCACAGGTATGGTTGGGTGGAGTGGTGGAGCTATTTTGCGGTGGTCTTGGTGGGTTTGATGCAACGATGTTATGATTATATTGTACATTCCGTAGAAACTATGTAGTATGTGTTATGCATTATGCATGTCAAATGAAAACAAGCAAAACGGCGAGCCAGACCCAGAGATTAGAGGGCTTGAGTTTGGGCTGGCTGTTCCGGTGGCATACAATGACCTGGTCTTTGCCGTTCACAGTGTCGCAGCTGTAGCCGTATGCACTGGTCGTGGGGTCCTGGACCCAGATCGTTGATGTGGTCGGGGTGGCAGTAATAACGTTTTTTGTTGTGACAGTAATAACGTCTTTGGGCGTGACAGTGACAATTTCATTAGGGCCGTAGGTAGCAGTGCCGTCTGGGTTATAGGCGGTGTTGTCAGGATTGACAGTCACGGTGCCGTCAGGAATGACGGTTACAGTGTGAGGTGGAGTGACAGTGACAGTGTTAGGTGGGGTGACAGTGACAGTGCCGGGAGTAGTGTCAGGATTAGCAGTAACAGTCACTTGAGTGGGGTATGTTGACGTGGTAGATGTGGTGCTAGAGGTGGTCGTGCTAGAGGTGGTCGTGCTGCTAGTACTGCTTGTGGTCGTGCTGCTTGTGGAGGTGGAGGTGGCAGCTGTAGCAACAGGTTCAATTGGGATAATGGCAGTGCCATTGAAATAGAACGGGTTGCCGTCGTACCCTGGAAGGTAGATGATTTGTGGACTCGTGCCGGCAGTCTGCATTTGCTGGGCCAGGTTCGAGAAGTACTGTACCTGCGTCTGGTTTAGATTAATGTTGACGTTCGGCTGCGGCACGACAATTGTAGGCTGTTCGTTGATTGTTACAGTGATAATACTGGCGGCTGTAGACGTCGACAAGGTAGAGGTGGAGGTTGTTGTGGGGATGTACGATGTCGAGGTTTTAGGAATAATCTGCGGCGTAGGGATGTACGGCGAAGGGTTGAACGGTACCGTCGGCTGGTTGAAGAACGGCCACTGTTTTGAAACGCTGGATGTGGAAGTCGTTGAGGCAGTACCTGCACTCAAAGTCCTTGTCCTCGTTCTAATTGACATCCGAGTCGAGGTCCTAGTCATGGTGTCGACTTTAGTAGTGGTGGTAGTGTCTGTCTCAATTTCAATTGAGGTCGTTTTCACAGTGTACGTAGCAGTAACGGTGGTGTGGCTTTTTCTAATAACGGTCTCTGTCAGAAGCCGTGTCTCGGTGCTTGTAGGCACAGTAATCGTCAGCGTGGTGTAGTCGTTGTCGTCAGCGTCGATGTCAGTAGTCCTGAAGTCGGGCTCGACGATGTTAGGAACTGTCTGGATAATAAAACCGGGCTCGGAATTGGGTTTAGTGATAGCGTGAATATGCGTGCGCGTGGGCGTCGTGATATCGTCCATAGTGTCTTCAGCGTCTTTGATATTAACAGTCTCAGTAGGCCGGATAATGTGTGTATTCGTGCCGTCAACGCTCGCGACAATTGTGCTGTACGGGACGAAAACCGGTGCTAAACCGTTAGTGAATGTCGTTAGCAGCGAGGAGAGGACGAATGTCTGCATGTTGGCCGAAGCCAGAGCCAGAAACATAATGAGCGGGGCGGGAATAATCATTACAGAAAAGTGTGGGGTAGAGAAAATACCAATTAAAACCAGGATGTTTATATGCTTGTGGATATAGGGGCTAGGGTTAATTGTTATGGGTTAATGTGGGCATAATGCGAGGTTGCGTGCATGGACGCGATTAGGGTTTATGCCCAGCATGCATGCGCCGGCGGTTCAGGTATATGACCGGAATTAATTAAAAATATTAGAGAATCGGTGCAAAGAATTGTTGCCACTCTTTAATTTTTAATTGGATATTTTTGTGTGCAACGGTACCGTATTCGCGCTTTTACAAGCGTGCTGTCCACCGTTTTGTGCCATTTTGTGCCGTTTTTTGCCGTTTTGTGGTCCATTCAGGTCCATTTCGTCCAATTTATAAGCCGAATTCAGTCAACAGGTTCCTTAATCCCAATTTGGACTGGCTGTTAAACCCATTTGGATTGTTGTTTAAACCTATTTGGATTGTTGTTCAAACCCATTTGGACTGTTGTTTCGACCTATTTCGGACACCTTTTTAACGTCCAAATTAGGAGTGTACTGGAGTGTACCTGAGTTCACCAGAGTGTACTCGGGTTCCTTGATCAAACCTCCATTGGACCGAAAACGTCTCCCATTCCTTCTTTGGGATCAAAAATGCTGTTTGGGTATCGATGGTTCGACTCGTTACACTCGCCGTGGACTCTGTGGTTATAACTATTAGACCGGCTGTGTTTATCGCATTTCACGCATTTCAGCTGGTCGGAAGAGTCTTCAGGGTCCTGTAACCCGTCTTCGTCGAGATGCGACTCGCGCGTCGCGGTGTACCGTCTTCTTCGTGGCGGGAACACGGCGCCGTCGCGTTCTAAAGGCGAAGCGAGCTGTATTAACGAGTCGAGCTGCGTCAGGCTGCCGTACGAACTAGACGACGCGCGCCGAATGCGTCTTTGCGGTTTCGCGATTTGCTTGGCTCCTAAAACCGAGGGTTCGCGTGCTGGGCTCAGAATTGCCGATTCCGAAGTACAGTCGTGTATTTCAGCGAGTTTGTCTGTAGATTCGTCGAGCAGCTCGCGTTTCACAGTTAATGACTCGTTGTTCATATTAATAGAAGAACCGTTTTCATTAACGCCTTGAGAACTCGTTTCCTCGTTAGATCCTTCTTTCAAAACATTGTTCGAAACATTGTTCAAATGACTGTTTGACTCGTTTGTTTCATTCGACTCATTTTGCTCATTCTGCTCGTTTTGCTCGCTCGGCTCGCTTGATTCGCTCTTAACAGCCTCGTTCTCGACCTCGTCTTCGTTCATAGAAACAAGAATCGACGCGGCTTCTAACAGCTGGACTTGCTGATGCTTAGAAATAAGCAGCTTCGAAGTGACGTTCCACTCCGGCGTGTGCTCCCATAGATGCTTCGCCAGCGAGCTGACGTGTTTGTACCCTTTGCCGCAGGACTGGCATTTCAGCTGCTCTTTCAGCCGGCCGGTCTCGCCTTCGCTGATTCGCCTTGCAACGAACTTGCGCGACAGCTGAGGACACGCATGCACGCCTTGGCCTTTGCGGTATAAACTGCTCTCTGCGGACTGCGATCTCTGGACGAGTTGTGGGGTTCCAGACATGTATACTTCAGCGAACTCGCGCGCACCGCAGTCTAGGTAGTTAATAACTTTTTTTTTTCAATCCAAGCTCTATCCTGTTCCCCTTCCCCTACTTTACGGAAAAAGTTCCAGGTCACGTGGGATTATTTCAGGCACTCGAGGCCACGTCTGTTGATGTAATTAAATGCGTAAGACGCATAAAATTGCCGAAAACCGGTTAACCCCGAGTTTCCCGGAACTGGAGCACAGTGTGTACGGAAACAGCTACACTCGTTGCTGCTGTTTATTGACTCATTGCTGTTTGGTCTGTGTAAATTACAGTGCCTGAATCCGCTCGCTTGCATTCGTTTAAGCTTACTTACATTTACTTACATCTACTTACACCTGCTTGCAGTTCTTTTGCTGTTGCATGTCCTTGACTCTCGTAATATTACTGCCTGCATGATGCAGCAATTAACATACATGCGTCGAAGCTATTTCCATACTGCTATTACGGCATGCGTCCTGCCCACTCTTCTTAATACTTACTACACGTATCCTGCTAAACTCGCATAATATTCCGCATAAAAGTATATATTTCGTATGCACATACGTGCGTATTTCATGTGCACCTCAATATCTACTTATATATACTCGCATGCGTGCTTTGGATACGTATACCGTTCTATGCTTTTCCATATCTCTGTATTTTTCGCTCTTGCTACCCATACGACCTTACGATATCTCTGACGCAGCATTACGCCAGCCCATGGAGTTCCACGTAAACTCCCAACCACGTACTACGCTTTGACCGTACTCAAATGAACAAATGAACATAAACATAAGCATAAATGAAAACTAACTAAAATGAACTGGAACTAACCAAAATGAACTAAAATGAACTAAAATGTACACAAAACGAACACAAAACGAACATAAAATGTATACGTAATGTATACCTGACGAACTGAAATGAACTAAAACTAACTAAACTGAAAAATGAACATAAAACGAGCTAAAACTAACTAAAATGAACTAAAGTGAACAAAATGAACATAGAGTGTACACAAAAACATAAATAGCACAAAATGAACTAAAATGAACTAAAATGAGCCAGGTAAAGCTAGGTACAGAAAATTACTCAGCCAGAAGAAATAACCACAACCGGCAAATTAAATTAGTAGCATATGGGGTAAGTACAGATTATACATGTACTAAACGAAATAATAAAAAACCGCACCAAGGCGGCGTAAGTTTCATGCTTAGGCCTGGGTAGCCGGCTGCGTCCACTCGGTCTCCTCCTCGGCCCAGTTTTCGAGAGTGCCAGACTGGTCGATGTCCCACTCCTGAGAAACAACGGAGATGGGTCCCTCGGTCTCCTCGATGGCGACAGCAGCAGTGACCTCGGCCTCCTCGGCGTTCTGAGCCTCGGCCTCCTGAGGGTCGCGGTAGAAGTACAAATCGGGCATGACGCTCCAGGGGGTCTCACGGTTGGGGATGGTACCACGGATACGGAGAACCTCACGAGCAAGCAGCCACCAGATAAGACCGATGGAGTGCTTGGCCTTGTTATTGCAGGGGATAGCGACGTCGACGTACTCGACAGGGGAGTCGAGATCAGCAAGAGCGATCACGGGGATGTTGACGTAGCTGGCCTCGCGGATAGCCTGGGAATCGGTACGGGGGTCAGTAACGATGATAAGACGGGGCTCCTTGAAGGACTTGGTAAGCTGGTTAGTGAAGTCACCAGGGGTGAAACGGCCGGCAAGGGGAGTAGCGCCAGTGTGAGCGGCGTACTTCAAGACAGCACGCTGACCGTAGGTACGGCCACTGACGGCAACAACGTCAGCGGGGTTGGGGACAGCGGCAATGATGCGGGCAGCCAACTGGATCTTCTGCCAGGTGTGGTCAAAACGGATCACAGAGACGCCGTCAGCACGGGTAGCGGCGAGATAACCCTCATTACGCTTCTGGACATTCTTGGCACCAATATGGGCCTGAGCAGCAAGCAACAGGCGCGCGTCGGCCTCAGTAAGGTCGTATGACATTGGCAGATCTAGTGAAAAGTAGCTCCCGCGTATTTCGCTGACCTTAGAGCATGAGTCCGGCGATTCTGGGAAGGGGTATCACGTGTCTCCCAGTATCATGATGTATACCTTAGTAAAAGCCCTATTTTAGGGCTCGTGTGATTATGAAATACAAACACCATACAAACCCGCCATACACTGGTGGAATTGTGTCACTTTGGTTGTAAGCGAAGCGGTGTTGATTAGTGTGCTGATTAGTGTTCCTGGTGAAATGAAATTGCTGAGCTTGCCCGGTACTGGCTTCGAGTACTGCTGGTTTGTAACTGTTGGAGCCTAGACCTTATGTCATCCCTCTCCACTATATATTGCCCTACCTATCTACATAATCGTTACCTCTCTCTTAGCCACACTAGGTCACACTGGCGTATTCTGTCTCTCAGGTGACACCATACTCCAACAGTAACGCTGAAATAAATTGCTTAGATAAACCAATCGATTAATGCTGTTGAATAATGCTGTTGAATAATGCTGTTGAATGCGACTGTTGAAGGCGACTGGTGTGATTTAGTATCATTTCGTGTAATTTAGTACAATTAAGTACAATTAAGCATAATTGAGTATAATTGAGTTGTAGCAATAAGCCGTTTGTTGTTTAATGAAGAATGACATGAATGGTGGGGTTGTGTTTGCTATTTGGGTTGCGTACAAGCACGTCATCAGTCTCAAGACAATCTGAATAAGTACATGCCACATGTTGAACCCATGTTCGAAGAGTGTATGTTTACTGCCTCCATGCTACTATTTTTAGATACAATTGGCATTCAGACCAGTACCTAAATACTTTAAAGTATCACTAGTACACTGTACAAACTAATTCGAATAGCACATGCACTCAGTACGTACATAGCACGTACATAGCACGTACATAGCACGTACATAGCACGCACATAGTGTGCACGTTTTATTTATATTACATGCGTCACGCATTTATACTGCAGGTATATACATGCGTCGCATAAACGTTTTATGTGCGCTGTATATGCAAACAACGCGCGCGACCCGATTTGTAAGGCCAGATAAGGCAGGTATCCTTGATTATGAACGAGGGTTCATTTAAAATGCCCGATTTCACACCATTGGAGACCAAAGACATCCCGGTTCCACGTAAACAGTTACCCGGACCGAGGCCTGCTGAGTCCCGCACCCACCTATTTGTCTCACATGCGTTGTGCTTTGCGGCTGGGGCATGCATGCTGGAATCGAAACCGGTTATGCTGCTGTTGCTAGGAATTGCGTTTATACTCACACAAAAGATCCCGAAATTTCAAAAACGAGATGCCAGGCCTATACCGCCCCCTCATGAACTGCCGAAACTGCCTAAACTGTTCACGAAAACCTCACAACAGCCGCATTCATTGCCCACCTCTGAACCACAACCGCAACTGGTGCCCACACCTAAACCTACACCTAAACCGTCTCCACCAGATGTTAGGTCACGTATAGTCAACGAGGCCAGAGCGTATAAAGAAAGCGGCGTTGACGAGGCGTTTGCTTTCCGGCCGTATGGGTGAAGAATTCTCCTTATTTCCGCCACATTCGAAACCGCATTCAAACTCACACCCGAAACCACATTTCCACCAATTACGCCAATTACGCCAATTACGCCAATTCCACCCCGATCCCACTGGATATATAATTTACACTAAGTATACACTAAGTATACACTACAATAAACATCCATTTCCACTAAATATTATCCCGCACTACATTAACACCTCAAAACCAACGCGCTTCGCGAATCTCTGCGTCTGTTTGTAGTCAGCCATGCAATGTCACGCGTGTTGCTTCAGTCGTTATTTGTGGTTTAATTACATGACGCGGGTTAATAATAAACCCGAAGTTGTACCGTTCTTAAATTAGCATTTGTGGACCGCCGATTACGGATGGAGAACGGTCAAACAGCGGCTAAACGGTTTTAGATAGTTTTAAACAGTTTAGGTCAGGTTTATTTAAAGCCGGCGGAGTTGAGACGCGGGTTCACTTTAATAATTCGGAGTAATTCCGACTGAGTGACAAATTTAGACAAAAAAGTGGGAATTCTATTTAATGTCAGACAAATATAAATTATTTTGTGCCGCACGTGTTGCCGTCGACAACCGCGGATATCTGTACATGTGGGCGTTGGGGGTGCTGTATCATACAAGACCTTTATACGAAACCGGTTACTGAGCCGGTTCTGTGGTCTGCTCCGTCTCGGAGGGTTCCTGTGGAGGGTTTTGAGGGTTTTCAGGCTGTTCCTGTGGAGGAAGCTGAGGCTGTTCCTGTTGAGGCTGTTCCTGCTCCTGCTTCTGCTCCGCAGAGGGCTCTACAGAGGGCTCAGAAGGCTCAGAAGGCTCAGAAGGCCCAGAAGGCTCTACAGAAGGCTGTGCAGGGATCTCAGCGTCTGTAAAGGTCTGAACAGGCTCAGAGGGAGCAGGCGGTTCACTAGCTTCAGGATTAGAAGCAGTAGAAGCAGGCGTAGACGTCTCAGGCTCAATTGCCTCTTTAGACTCTTCTTTAGACTCTTCTTTAGACTCTTCTTTAGACTCTTCCTTGGACTCTTTAAAAGCGGCAGGCTCGTCATTAGGATGCTCTTCTTCGACTTTAAGCTCTTTGGGGGCAGACTCTTGAGGTTCTTCGGACTCTTTAGATTCCTCGGGCTCTTTAGACTCCTCGGGCTCTTCAGATTCCTCGGGCTCTTCAGATTCCTTTGATTCCTTTGGTTCTTTAGACTCTTCGGGCTCTACCTTTAAGTCCTTTTTCTCTTCAGGTTGTTTAGGCTCAGGCTTGACTTCAGCAGCATCGTCCTGGTCCATATAATCGCCGTCATCCTTAGGGTCAGGCAACTCTTCCATCTCCTCGTCGCTCGATTCCTGTACTTTCAAAGCCCTGACTCTTGCTCCTCTAACTCTCTTCGTTCTGAATTCGGGTTTCCGGTCAGTTTCGTTCGGCAAACCCTCTTCATCCGAGTTCTGTAGTTTCGGGCGTTTCGGAGCAGGCTCTTCCTCAGAAACTTCAGACTCCGAGTCCGAGTCCGAGTCGTTAGTCGGGACAGGCAGCTGTTTATACTGCTCGCCCTTCTTCAGAAGCTGGTTCGCGACATACGCCTCCTTCTCGGTGTCGATATCGTCTTCGCCTTCGCCCAAATCCTCGGAAACGTGTTTATCCAGAGCGAGTTTCGTGTTAGCCAAGTCTAGAATGTTCTCTTCGATCGTGTTCCTTGTGATCATTCTAATCACCTGCACTGGACGCGTCTGCCCAACTCGGTGTGCGCGGTCTTCGGCCTGTTTATCGTCGTGGGGGTTGAAACTAAGGTCGAAAATAATCACAACGTTCGCTACAGCCAAATTGATTCCGAACCCACCGGCTTTGGTACTGAGCAAAAACACTTTGATCTCGTCGTCTTCATGGAACTTGTCGATCATATCCTGGCGCATATCCACTGGGGTCTGGCCGTCCAACCTAAGGAATTTCAGGTTCTGCATAGCCAGAATCCGTTGTAGAATATCGAGAACCTGTGTGAACTGCGAGAACAGAAGAATCCTGTCGCCACGTTCAACCATATCTGGAAGCACGCGCAGCAGCTCCTTCACCTTCCCTGAGTCGCGGAACTTGTCGTCGCTTAGAACATGCTGTCCCAAGGTGACTGGGAACTGGCGGCACAGCCTGTCCAGCTCGAAGTCGTTCATGACCTGCATGTCCTCGAAAATGTACTGCTCGTTCGCCTGTTTATACTGCTCCTCGTCCATAATCTCCTTGGCCATGCGTTTCAGCAGTTTGTCCGTGTACAAAGTCCTGAACATCAGTGGATGAATCGCCGCTTTCCGCAGCTGCATCAGCACATTGTCCAGCTGTCTTCCTGCCTCGCGTTTGCTCTTTTTCGTGACTGGGCCGTCTTCGACCTTGTCTTTGGCCGATTTCAGCCCCTTTTTGTTCCGGCTAAGCTCGCCGGCATAGATCTCTTTTTGGTGCTCGGTCATATCGCAGAACGTGACTTCGTGGTGTTTCGGCGGAAGATGCGCCAGAACCTGTTCCTTGCGTCTCCGCATAACAAACGGCGTCATCATCGTCTTCGCCTTCCTGATCCGCTGCTCGCTCAGCAAATCGTCGCGGCTTTTCTCGCTTTCAGTGGCTGTGGCTTTCGCTTTGAATTTAAACACTTCCAGCAAATCCTCGCGGTTCTGTTCAAACAGTTTAGGCAGAATAAACGAAAGCAACGAAACAAGCTCGCGCAGATTGTTCTGCAGCGGCGTTCCTGTCAACAAAACTCTAAACCGCGCGCGCAGTTTCATTAGTTTGTTGTACCGTTCGCTCTGCGAGTTCTTGAGGAGATGGCCTTCGTCGTAGACACATACATTAAACCCAAGCGATTTCAGGAATCCCATATCCTGTTTACCGCCAGTCGCCAAATTGTACGTCGTTACCAAAACCTCGAAATTGCCGTCCTGCAACTCCTCGCGGATCTCGGCTCGTTCAGGCTGCGAGCCGTAGTACGGTTCTACCTTTAATGTAGGCGCAAACCTCGCGAATTCACGCAGCCAGTTCTCCAAAGTTGATGCGGGGCATACTACAAGGTGCGGCCCTGGCTCGTTCGTCTCTTTTAAATGCGCTAGAAATGCAATCACCTGTAACGTCTTTCCTAGCCCCATTTCGTCAGCGAGAATACACGACAATCGCAGTTTATAAAGAAGGGTAAGCCAATTAACTCCGATTTGCTGGTAGTTTTTCAGCACAGTGCCCTCGGAAAGCAGCCGCGGCTGGTCTTTAAAGAACCCAGTCCCCGCGCTCTCCAGCGTCTCGGAATTCAGTTTCCACTGGTCGATTCCGCCTTGGACGCGTTTGCCTACTCGAGAACACTCTTTGATCAGCGAGTCCACAGCTTCGTACCCGCGCAGAGTCGTGCGTGCAGCGTCCAGGATTTTAGACCCGGCCGGTTTCTTGGCCGCACCACGCCGCCGTTTGCCGTTAGCGTCTACAGGCACGCTCGACGCTCCTGGAAGATCGGCTTTAGCTGCCTGGTCAAGCGATTGGTAAGGCCGCTTCTTTACAAGCGCCATTACTAGCTCCATAGGCTGAGCAGCGACATCGGCAATCGCCTCAGGCGAAGCAGTGTTGACAAAAGTAAGCAATCGTTGGTCGAAAAGCGCCTGCTCGTGCGGGTCGTAGACTTCGCCTTCTGAAACGTCGCTATCGCTCTCGTCGCCGCCGCCGTTGCCGTTCCTGTCGAACTGGCGTTTAGGAGGCGGCCGTTTCATGACGGGGCGCGCGTACATCGGCTGCATCATGCCGGGGTGGATGCCGGGGTGCATATTGGGGTGCATACCAGGATGCATGCCAGGAGGATGCATGCCAGGAGGACCCATTGCCGCTCCCATTGGGTTCATGCCTTGAGGAACCGCGCCCATTTGGTTTAATGGAATCTGGTTCATTTGAGGATGGCCCATCTGGTTGACTGGCGCCATTGGCGTGTACCCGCCAGCTGCAGCATTAGCAGGTGCAGCAGTATACCCGCCCTGCTGGTGCTGGCGTTGCGCGCCGGGCGGAAGGTAGGCGTACTGCCCCATTTGCGCGAATTTCTGCCGAATTGAGCGCCGCTGCGGGTCGGCAGTATGCACACGCGGCAGCAGGTTCTGCTGCTGCATTTGAGTGAGCCAGTGCAGCGCGTCTTTATACGTTTTCCGTGTTCTGACTGCTGTTGCGAGCGTCTTCTCCTGCACGTCCGGGAACGCGATTTTCAGCCGCGCAATGATCTCGTCGAAACTGTTCTCGAACGCAGCAGGCGGTCTCACTACACCCGACATGGAAACGCGCTGCCCGTTGATCATTTGGTACTGCGGATGCTGCGGGATTGGGGACTGCGACTGCTGGTGCGGCATTCGGGCGTGTGTGGGAAGTGTAGGATGACCCGGATGGCCCGGATGGCCCGGGTGGCCAGGGTGTGCTGCAGGATGTGCTTGATGCGCTGCAGGATGGCCTAAACTGCCAGGATGACCAGGATGACCTGGATGGGCTGTAGGATGACCAGGATGGCCAGGATGGCCCGGATGGCTTAAATTGGCCGGATTTCCAGGATGAGCTTGATGAGCTTGATGGTTCGGATGAGTTTGATGGGTTGGAAGAGTTTGGTGGCCTGGATGAGCAGGGTGTGGGACTTGCGAAACAGGATAACTCTGGTTTGGACGCACTGGGCGGTCGTAGTACGTTTCTGGCGCGTAGTAGTCGGTTCCGCGTGTTTGCGGCGCGTAGTACCCTGACGAGGCAGGCTGGCCAGTGTACCCCCACGGCGCGGCGGGCTGCTGGTTAGCTGGCGGACGGGCAGGGCTAGTTCCTGGCTGCTGCGGTTGCTGAGGCTGCTGCTGCGGTTGCTGCTGCGGTTGTTGTTGTTGCTGCTGCTGTTGCTGCTGTTGCTGGTTAGCGGCGGCGTTCATTTGCGCGTTTCCGTTGGGGTAGGGAGGGTAGCCGTACTGGTTAGGAGGATACGGCGGGTAGCCTTGGTTATACGGCGGCTGGCGCTGCATACGGATATATCAGGTTGCAAGTAGCTCGTCTCTGCCTCTGCGAAGTGCCTCCTCCTCTAACTCGGGCGGTCGCTAGTACTGAAAGACGCGACTATGCGGTTATTGACTAAACCTCTGTGATTGGTAATATCGCTGGTTTTTTAATTCCCAAGCCTAGAGCGGGGAGGGTTTTAAAGAAAGGGTTCAAAAAAAGGTGAGGGTGGTGCGGGGAGGGGGTTTCGAGGTGGGGGAAAAGCCCGACAGGTATGCTTAGTAGAAGATCGTTTATCCGGGCGATAGCTGCTTACAAGATTACGTCCTCTAGTTACTGTTTTATTACTTTTTAGTTACTGTTTAGTTACTGTTTAGTTACTGTTTAGTGGCCGGCGAGTACCGTCTCTGGCCTGACCTGCGCCTGCGACTGCGCTGGCCTCTCCGCGAATGGGGGGTCGCTTTGTGTGTACTGGATGCATGCTGCCTGCAGGTCAGACGTAGATTAGGTATAGGTATAGGTATAGGTTATAGGTATAGGTTATAGGTATAGGTTACAGGTACAGGTATAGGTTACAGGTACAGGTTACAGGTATAGGTTAGTGTACGTATGTATAGGCATGGGTTGCGTACTCTGCGTATGCTGCGTGGGTTGCGTGCGCGATGCAGGACTTGCGTTTGGGTTGCGTTTTGGCTGCGTACAGGTACCCCGTGTGATTTGGCGTATACAGATCCCGGCTGACTCGGTTACCTGGTTACATGGTTGCGTGGTTAGTGCTCATGTTTGCTGGCGTGTATACCTTATCTGCGTCAACGTTCTGCTCGTATATATGTATGGGTTTGTGCTGCCTACTACAGCTACGCCTGCGTCTAGGTCAACCGTATATACTTATGTCCCAATCTGCATCGGCACTGTCAACACACTTTATGTACACTGTCAGTACACTTCCAGTGCATTGTTTGTACTATGTTTGCATAAACTGTATATATCTATATATATCTGTATGTATCTGTACGTGTCTGTACGTGTCTGTACGTGTCTGTATGTATCTGTACGTATCTGTATGTATCTGTATCTGCATTGCGCTGCAAGTATTACTTCGCTGGCTGTATCGGCTGCATGCGTTTATTCGTTTTTCCTCTTAACGCCCAGTTCCCCTTAGCTCTACCCTAATGCCTCCCTAGTCCTCTTGTGCTACCCTATTACACCGCCTCTCTATTACTTTATGCATGCAAACCTATACATCTGTCCTTCTCTATCTCCTTCCGACTCTATGCTTTAACTCCTCCGCTTTCTTATACCTTCTAGTCTTCTAGGTTTCTACATTAATGCACCGTGGCTAGACATCTATATATCCCATCTCGTCTTAGTTTTTTTTTAAAGTGTGCTGTCTTTTTCCGTTTTTCTTTTTTTTTTCTGATGTTTATACATCTTCGCCGTCCAGTTCTAATTCCATTCACTATCAAACCTTCTCACCGTCAATGCTGTCTACCCTATATCCAGCCGTGCCCTACCGCGAAATCGCTTTTCACTGTCCCGACCGTCGCAGGGCCTTGCTTGTATTTCGTACACACCGCTCACGCTAAAAAAATGAAAGGCCAACTCACGCTAAGTATTTTTCATAGATGTGTACAAGGATGTGCTCCTCTGATTTTATTTATATCCGCCTTCATCCTCACCGTCTTCGAGACGTTGGCACGTTGTGCATGCATCTGCATGACGCAGACAGCGCATGCATGCACGTTATGATTATAAAAAACAAATAACGTGATCACAATTATACAATTGTGCATGCTCGTATAAACTGCGGGATAACCTTTCCAGTCACAAGATGACATTAGATTGGACCCAGATTAGACTCGCAGCACGATGACGTTTGTAGTCGAATAGTTAAATCAAGTTAGATCTGGTTGAATAGTTAATCTTGATAAAAAAATAAACGTTTAATGGAATAGTGGTTAGGAATGTGCACCTGTGGTTCTACGGAATTCGCACTGTCTCTTGACAATCACGCATGTTGCTTGCGTGTCAAGTCCTTGCATTTCAAGACATTCGTTGGTAATATTTCTCCTTTTTGCTACAGTCGATAATTGCATAGATCTTTTACCTAGATATTATATTGACGAGATACTGAAACGTTGTCAAAATGCGGCCTCTAACCGTTTTTTGAGCGTTTTATTTGTTTTTTTCTCTACAGTTACTAACCCGGCGCCAAGAGATGCATAAACGAATACACGTAAACCATGGCCAAAAACAAGGGTTCGTTACCGAGGTAATGCAAACCTACTCGAAAGAAAAGGGTTCATTCTAATCACCCAGTGCTTTTTTTTTGTTTTTTTGCGTTTTCTTAAAATTAGTCCGCCCACCGCAATTCGGAATGCACTGCAGCCACCAGCAACACCCAACTTTATTTCTATGACCTTACCCTCGCTTCTGTCTGCAGGTTTTTCCTAAGTTCTTTGACTTCGGTCCCATGATCTGATCCGTGTAACGGGTGAAGTGATTGTTTGTCTAGGGTAAGAATAAACGTGCTGCGGCCAGGTCGCTTCGTATCCAGCTATTCCTGGTGCGGCTTGAATACTGAATGCATAACTTCTTTTTAATTTTATGTCGAATTTTCAATATTTAAATTCAGTTTAATCGACCGACATGACCAACTAACTAGCAGCGTTCTTATTGTTTTAGTCTCTTTTTCAGGAACCACGTGTTTGTTTCCATGTCCACCACCACAATCGATATTGGGATTGTCGGTTATTTTTAGCTAAATACAGGACCAGGACCGTGCTCTTCAGCGCCTGTAGATGCAGGAGTCTGGTGACCGCAGCGAGCACGGAGACGCATATTTATGCCCACTTAAATATAGACAGGTCTGTGCTCACGGGAAGCGCCCACGGATGAACTCGAACGAGCACGTTTTAGTGACAGTTTACTGAACCCATCGCCACGAACTATGCTGACTTCCCATCCGTAATTCAGACTCGTTCGGTCTATCCGAGTATATTATATAAGGTCCCGTATGTATAATCCCGGCTTTTAATTCTCTTTAATTCTGTGTAATTCTTTTTAATTGTCTTTAAAACCTGGTCTCTAAATACCATTTCGGGCTTCCTTTATCCAAGCTTTAATAACATCCCAAACTCCCAACATTGTCTCATTATTCGTCCTGTCATGTCATCAGTCAAGTTCGTACATGAAAGAAAAGGGTTCGTAGACACGTCATAGCGAATTATTTCATAACTAGATTATTATCTTGTAACTTGTTCTTTGTGCCTTGATATTATTCCGTTTTCGGAGAGTGGTTATTTACAGTAATTGTTACAGTAATTAATACAGTAATTATTACTGTTTTGTGGCACCGTAGGGTTAGGTATGTTTACATTTGTGGACTGAATAGTTAGAACCCCGTAAATAGACAGACGCGTGTTATATTAGGGCAGTAGAGAGATAATTAGCGGATAGTCTTGGACAATGTTTGCACAGGAGCTGAATATCGCGGAAATCAACCTGGAATCGCTAATTAAATGGGTCAATGACAAGCCAGAAAACTGTTATCAAGAAATTGGCGAGTTAGAGGCCACAGCAACGCGTAAAAGAACCGCAAAACACCTGAACGGCAATAACAGAAAGAAATTTAGACGAATGGCTGGAATTGAGACAGAGGCAGTACCTTCAGTAGTCGTTTCAGCTGTACCAATCAAAGAACACAAACCAGTTATTGACAAAACCGAATTTCTTGAACTACTGGACGCGCCAATTGACGCCTGCGCTGCTGGAATCCCTAAATTGTTTTCGATAATGTATTCAGCAAGAATTCGGGCACTGGAAAAGAAGATTAAAGCGCTGAGTGTAGAGAGTTCAGTAGTCACTGAACAGTCACGTAAATTAACAGAAAAGGAATTGAAATGGTCCAGAAAGCAGATAAAGAGTCTTGAACAATCATTGACGGAATTCGGCACTTCTGTTGACCGCGACGCCTTGTTCGATATCACTTGTGAACCCTTTTTCAAAATCACCTATACCAAGACCGGCAAGCCGACCGAAAGATCGAGAAAACTGATTGAGAAACGAGTCGATATAGCCAACGGACTGTTGGAATTGCTTTACTTTACATTTATCAAAGCAGAGGATATAGAGTCTCAAATGATGAACCTGCCAGGACCAGTGAGCGCCAAAGTGGGTGTGTACCAGAAGCGGCTTTTTTTCTATAGAGCGCAGCTTTGCTAAATACAGGTTTTATCTCAACTAGATTATAGGTTATTGCAGGCGTATATTGCAGGCATATAGGTTATAGATTATAGGTACCTATATAGTTGTATGTTGCAGACATATATGTATATAGGTTATAGGTACATAGGTACCTAGCTTTTTAGGTATATAGGCATATTGCAGGTAAGGCATAGGTAAACCCTAGGTGCCTATAGGTACCTAGGCACACATACATGGTCACTTCACACCTACAGGTACATAAACTTCCAATCATTTCAGTGAACACAGCGACACAGCGAACACAGCGAACACAGTTAATTCAAAGTGGCTATAAACTTATGCTTATAAACAAGCACTATGAAATGGAACAATGGCAAATGATGGCAGCTGTTCAAGGTAGGTAGGTAAAGGCATAGAAGTTGGCATTGCATAATCATGGAGTTCAAATTAAAAGGCGATGCCGCATACAGAGAGAAGAAATGGTTAGAAGCAAGCAAGCTATACTCTACAGCTTTCAACAACGATTCTAGTCTCGTGACTGCCCTGTCGAACAAAGCGGCCTGTGCTATTCAGTTACAAGACTGGAACACCGGGTTAGAAGCATGCACTGCTGCGTTGAATGCGCAGACTGGCGTTAATACCCAATTAAAAACAAAACTACTCTACAGAAAAGCCGTTTGTTTGCGCCACCTTCATTTGAACAAAGAAGAATGGACGCAAACCGTGCTGCAAGGCCTCGAACTCGATCCTTTAAACGAGTCGTTCAAAAGCGAGCTGTCGAAATTGTTTGTGTCTAAAGTAAAAAGCATGCCGAAACAGTATACTTCGAGCCCAAATATATTTTCTGAGCAAGAACGCACCATCAGTCTGCCTTCGCTTCCTCTTACATACAGCGGCTTGACTCAGCTTCTGCGATCCACAAAACCGGAGGTGTATAAATTCTGGTACGACCAAGTCAGCGGCGCCGATCTGAAGAACGCGGTGAAGGCAGGGGTCGAGCCCAGTGTGTTGGAGTACGTATATACGATGATCGAGAAGAATCCAATGGAAGCAAAGAATAAAGAGTTCGCCCAAGCTCTAATTGAGAGCCCGCGGTACTCTACAGCAGCAGCAATGACCGACAAGGAGTTGGTAGAGAGGTGTGAACGTATATAATCTTATTTAAATCTTTATACATCATGTGTGCATTCAATGTGCATTCATGCAATAATCGCGATAATGCACACGTATCACGTCAATTGTGGTCGCGTTTATGGTCACGTTTATGGTCGCGCTTGTGGTCGCGTTAGTTAGTTTTGGTCGCGTTTATTTGTGGTCGAGGTGAGGGTACGGCAGAAACCGTAATTGCGGTTGTGGTATAAATGGTCCCAGCTATAATTTGAAGGGCAGTGATCGATGAAATGTGGTCTAGCAGGTTATGGAATGGTGGTATATAGATGTTATATAAAATGGGTATAGCGCGACTACTTCTTTTTGGGAGAAGAGCTCTCTTTGAGAGCAAGCAGCTGCCGCGAGCGGAACCCCTCGTAATGCACCTGCGCAGTCGTCTCGATCAGGTCCTGCATGTTCGTCGTGATGAGGAAAGCCTTTAGATGCGGGAACTCGCAGTGCTCTTCGTTGGCGACGTTGACAACGCCCCATTTAGTGTTGCGCACCGGCACGACCCTGCCGTCGATTTCGGCCGTCGTTTCGCTGCCGACAATCGCGAACGGCAGAATAGTGCGCACCTGCTCGGTCAGCTGCTGCTCCTCGGGAGTGTGCTCGTCGCTGTCGAAAGGGTACAGCCGCAGTCTGTGCTGCGTGAACTCGTGCTGCAAACGGCGTTTAAACGAGTCGCGCTCAGCCAGCGTCAGCGAGTCGGACTTCGCAATCACAGGAACGACGTTCGCGAGCTCGCTCAGTTTCTTCAATACAATCACGTCCAGCGGCTTTAAGCCGTGGCCAGTAGGCTGTACGAAGAAGAGCACACAGTGGACGCGCGTGTCCTCGAAATGCTTGTCGCGCTGCGCCGTGAGCTCTTTGCGGAGGTAGATGGAATGCTGGTCCTTCACGTACTTCACGAGCGGCTCCCAGCACTTCTCGTTGTTGACTTGGTCGCCGTAGCCCGGGGTGTCGATAACCGTCAGTTTCAGCGTGACGTCGTTCTCGACAATGACCTGGCTAGTAGTGGTGATCTCCGGAGTCCTGGCGAGCGGCTCGTCGCACGAGTGGCGCCCTTGAGAGTCCACAACATGGTTCGCGAACAAAGTGTTGACAAGCGTCGTTTTGCCGAGCCCGGACTGCCCAACGAGCATGATGTTGAACTGGAATCCGCGCTTCAGCAGCCGGCGCTCAATCTGGCGCGTGATGGTGTCGAAACCGACATAGCTCTGTGGAGAAATGGCCGACCCGTAGCTCGTCATGTATACTTCAGTTTGTGGTCTGGTCGAGGTCATGCGGTAAGCAGGTTGTATATCGGTTTGTGTTGGTTACATGATACGGATATCCGGAAATAGCCGCTTTCGTCCCAACATGCCAAAAATAGACGGCACATTCACGCCCAATACGTAACTACCAATATACCTATTTACCTATTCACCTATTTACCAATCACCAATTCGCCCAATAAAACCACCTAACTAAGTAATGTAACACACACCCAGCAGTATACACCCTCATTCATATACTCAGCAACATGCATTCATGTACTCAGCAACATGCATCCATACGCTCAGCAACATGCATCCAAGCACACACTCAGTAATGTAAACGCACACACGCATAAATAAGCACGCCCCGCATAGTATTCCAGTGCAGCACGCATAACCACGACCACAGCCATGCACTCCAGAGATGAAAGAGTATAAAAGAGTATAAACAGATAGAGGAGTAGTATAAAATGGAAAGAGGAGTAGTATAAATGCATAGAGGAGTAGTATAAAATGGAATGAAATAGTATAAAATGGAATGAAATAGTATAAAAGAGAATGGAATAGTATAAATGGATAAAGGAATAGTGGCATTGAGTATATGCGCTATTAATAAATTAATCGTAGTCTTCGTCTTCGGCAATGTCTCTGCCCTCGAGTTGCTGGCGTTTCGCAGGGTGAACAGTCTCTTCGTAGCTGCGTTTTTGCTGCTTGGCCGTCCCGTCGCTGTCGGCTTCAGACGCGTCTGACGGGGGAACGCTGTTCACTTCTTTGCTATGATCGACAACAGTGTCAGTAGACAGGATTCCTGCATCCGAGACTGAATCGGGTTTGTCGGTTTCAGAGTCTGTTGGTGTAGGCTGCGCGGGTGCAACAGGCGCGGCAGCAGCAGGCTGTACTTGCACAGGCTCGGCCGGTTCTACGGGTGCTGTCTCTACAGGCGCTGTCTCTACGGGTGCTGTCTCTGCCGGTGCTGATTCAACATGTGCTGATTCAACAGGTGCTGCCTTTACGGGCGCTACCTCTGCCGGTGCTGATTCAACAGGAGCTGCCTCTACAGGAGCTGTCTCTACAGGTGCTGTCTCTGCCGGTGTCGCCTCTACAGGTGCTGTCTCTGCCGGTGCGGATTCAATTGATGCTGGCTGCACCGGTTGAACTGGCTGAACAGGTTCAGAAGGCTCTTTAGGACTGGCAGTAGCAGCAGGTTCAGGAGTCGAGAGTTCAGGAGTTGAAGGCTGAACAGGCTCGGCAGGCCGAACAGGCTCTGTAGGCTCGGTATGCTCGGTATGCTCGGTTTTTGGTTCTTCGACTTTAGGCGTGTCTGAAGAAACAGAAGAGTCTTTAGGGGTTTCGAGAGTAGGCTCGGGCGCAGTAAGCTCTGTTTTGCTAGTTGGAGAAGCCGTAGCATCGTGTGCGTCTGGCTGCGGTGCCGGCGCCGGTGTCGATGTCGGCTGCGGTGAAGCAGTGGCTGCAGGCACAGGCACAGGCGCAGGCGATTCGGGCTGAGTAGTAACTGCTGCAGAAGCAACTGCAGGAGCAACTGCAGGAGTAGACGGAGAAGGCTGATCGGTTTCATCAGAAACAACCGGCTTAGAAACCAACGGGACTACAACTGGTCCGACTTGCGGTTTGGCTGCTGGCGGGTCTACAGCCATAGCATCAGGTGCAGGCGCTGTAGGCGTGCTCGGCTCAATCGGGGCGGGTGCAGATACGGGTGCAGGTGCAGATACGGGTGCAGGTGCAGAAGACTGATCCACAGGAGACTGCTCAGCAGGTGCGGTTACCGGCACGATCGCAGGCGCGGTTACAGGCGCGGTTACAGGTGCAATCGCAGGTGCAGTCGCAGGTGCAGGCTCGCTAACAGTGTGTGGAGAGGTACTTTTCGGAGAGGTGCTGTGCGGAGAAGCTTGTTGAGAAGTTTGTTGAGAAGCTTGCTGAGAAACCTGTTGAGGAGCTTGCTGAGGGGTTCTAACTTGGGCTACATTAATAGGCGCCAAATCGGGTTTGCCCTCAGGCGCCGTTCGTGGACTCAATTGCTCGGTTTGCAGACGCACTGGCTGGACTGGCGGAGGAAGTTTGCTCGACGGCATTTCCGCCATTGGGACTGGCGGCTGGCCGGTATGCGAGGCCCTTTCTACATGCTCAGCGCTAGGAAGCTCGACTTGGGCTTGCTGCTGAGGCTGGACAAACGCTTTAATCGAAGAAGCCGGCATCAATTGATTGCCTTGGTCTCTTCCGTCTCTTCCGTCTCTTCCTTGGTCCCTGCCTTGATCTCTACCTTGATCTCTACCTTGATCCCTTTGCTGATCTCTTCCTTGATCTCTTTGCTGATCCCTTTGCTGATCCCTTTGCTGCTTGCTTTCGGTTCCATCAGTTTCAGACTGGCCGTTAATAGCACCAGCTTCGTTGCTGGTAGTATCGAGCTGCTCTAAATGCGTGATCCGCGTCTTAATATGCTTGTTTTCCGGGTCAAGACGCGCCGCGCGGCGGTACGCATACAACGCGTCGCTCGAGTGGTTGCTGCAGCTCTCGTATAACATCCCGAGATCGTACCACGCTTCGCTGATGTACGGGTTCAACCCAATAGCTCTGGAGTACGCGTCCAAAGCGTCGCGGAACTGCGAGATCTGGTAGTAAAGGACGCCGATCGAGCACCAGAACGTCGGGTTGCGCGAGTCGCGGTAGACGGCCTGCTGGTACGCTTCGTACGCCTTTTGGTACTTCGCCTGCGACATGTAGCATCTTCCTAGCAAGTACCACGTCTGCGGGTCGCCAGGATCCGAGTCTAGACTGCCGCTCAAGTACTTCAGCGCCGTCTCCTGCTCGCCCTGCTGGTAGTAAAGCCATCCCAGCTGCTGCTGGACCTTCGACTGGTTATTCGCCTCCTTCAGCGTTTCCTTATACGCGGCACAGGCCTCTTTGATGTCGCGTTTCTGTTCGTAGACGCAGCCTACTTGGAACCACACATCAGAAGAGGTCAGCGGCGAAGGCGGGTCGGAAAGGATGTATTTAAACACCTCGAGAGCGGCATTGAACCGGTTCTGCTGTTTATAAATCAAGCCGAGCCGGAAATATACCTCGCTCGCTTTCTCGAAATGCCTGTCGATCTTCAGAACCTGTACAAACGCCTCTTCCGCGTACTCCAGCGACCCGTACCGGTCGTACAGAATGCCGATCCCGTACCACAGTCTAGGGTCTCTCCTATTGCGGAAATAGAGGGCCTGCTGGTACGAATGGTACGCTTTGTCGAGGTCGTCGACGTGCAAGTAGCAGTGGCTCAATTCGGCCCACGCCTCGCCGTTTCCAGGCTGGTTTTGTAGAACGGTTTGGTACGCCTCTATTGCGTTGTCGAACTCGTCGATATGCCGGTAACAGCTGGCTAGCGACTGCAGTAAACTGACGCTGCTGACGTTGTATTTCAGCGCCATTTCAAGGCACTGCACACCGGTTCTGTACTCGCCAACCGTCTCAGCGAGTTTGCCGAGATCGGCCCATGTTTCCCCGGTCATCCGCTCGAGATCCCGCTGTAATTGCGACTGTTTCTCTTTACCTACTGGCGCGACTGCACCGGTGGAATTCGCAGGCACAAGAACAGGATTGACGCCGTTTGTTTGCACGGGTTGCGGCACGTTCAGAAGCTGTGCAGAAGCAGGCGCAGACTGGACTGGCTGGACTGGCTGGACTGGCTGGACTGGTTGTGCCTGGACTTGTTGGACCTGTTGGACCGATTGCGGCGCCGATTGCGGCGCCGATTGCGGAACCTGTTGGACCGATTGCGGGATTTGTTGAACTTGCTGAACTTGCTGAACTTGTTGAACTTGCGGCTGAGAGGGGACTGCACGAGGACTCAAATCTGCACGTCTAGAGTCAGGCGAGTTAGCTGGTTTCTTGTTTTTATGCCTTGGTTGCGGCGATTGGCGCGGCTGGGCATGAGACTGCTGTTGAGACTGTGCTTGTAGTTGCTGAGACTGCGCTTGCTGAGCTTGCTGCTGCTGTTGAGCCTGTTGCGCTTGCTGTTGCGCTTGCTGCTGAGCTTGTTGAGCTTGCTGCTGAGCCTGTGCTTGGGCCTGTGCTTGGGCCTGTGCTTGTTGTTGTGCTTGCTGCTGAGCCTGCTGTTGAGCCTGCTGCTGAGCTTGCTGCTGAGCTTGTTGCTGAGCTTGCTGCTGAGCCTGGGCTTGTTGAGCTTGTTGTTGAGCCTGTTGCTGCGCTTGCTGGGCCTGCTGCTGCTGCTGCGCTTGTTGAGCCTGCTGAGCCTGCTGAGCTTGTTGTTGAGCCTGCTGCTGGGCTTGTTGCTGCTGCTGGGCTTGCGACTGCGGTTGTTGAGGGTACTGCGGCCTGTCGCGGGGCTGGAAGTTCTGGTACACGTGCGCAGGAGCCGGGCCCATTGGGATATGCATAGGCGGCTGGATCTGGCTGATCCGGCGCGATTGAGGCGTTCCAGGCTGGTCTACAGGCGGCGCCGGCTGGACCTGCTGCATCGGCACGCCCTGAGGGACCATTACCTGCGGCTGCTGCGGGAATCCTTGCGTGAGGTGCTGGTACATATGCGGCGGCAGGTTAGGGACCATTCCCTGCGGGAAAAGCTGCGGGTGCGGGACTCCCGGCACGTGCATCATCGACTGCTGCATGTACGGCGAGTCCTGGTGCATTTCCTGCTGCCGGGGCTGCGGCTGCGGCGCGAGCTGGCCTTGGTGCATCGCCATCGGCATTCCCGGCTGCGGCGGCATTCCGGGCTGGACGTAGACGTACCCTGGCGGCTGTCCTTGCGCGACATGCTGGTTAGGGGCGACGTGCTGGTTAGAAACGAGCTGTGGCGACGCCGATGAGGGAATTTGCAGGAGGTGCGATTGCGGCACTTGCGAGGGCTGGCCTTGCGGCGACTTGCGCGCCTGAGAGAGCGATTTCGGCACGGGGAGAACCATCGAGGCCTGGCTCGGCTGGCCGCTGGGGGGGGCGATTAGAGGCTGGTCCTGGCCTTGTGCGGCGGGAGGCATTTGCTGCGGCGTTCCTAGCGGCGGAGGTGGCGTGTGGTTCGGTGGGAGGTTGCCGTTGACCATTTGCTGTCCGTACTGCACATACATCGCCGGAATCATGTTCATCAGCGTTCCCACGGGCACCGAACCGACGGGCGCTGGCATTTGCGGCGGGACTTGCCCGAAATTAGACATTTAATAAACAGGAAAGAGACAGACTGCGGCGAGGAATGGATATTAGCCGTCCGAAACGCGCAGTAAGAGTCTGTACTGTCGCGCGGAGATGCAGTGCGAGATAGGGCCAACCGTCCTGATTTAGAATATATACCCTTTAGTAATAGCATTTCGACGGGCAACCCGGTAGCAGAGTGTGCATTGCGTTACCCGAACCCTCTAATGTGGCTGCAGGTGACGTATGCATGCGTCTGATGTGCTCAAACTTTTTTCTGGATCGAGCGGGGGTAGGGGGGGAGGGGTTGGGTGGTGAATGATGTAAGTGAATGCAGACTTGTTTATGGTTAGTGTGGATAAAAGGATGGATGTATGGGTGCGGGCGGGGAGAGGGTGTGCGGTGATGATTAGTAGAGTGCAGAAAAGATAGAGGGGGAGAGAGTGGGTGCATTGTGGTGGGTGCATTGTGGTGTGGGTGTGTATGTGTGTGTGTACGTATGTATGTATGCGTGTATGTATGTACGTATGTATGTATGCGTGTATGTATGTATGCGTGTCTGTTATGCGTGTATGTATGCATGTAGAGTTTGCCTTGTTGCGGGTTTTATCGCAACTGAATTGGATTAGTTTTGTATAATTGATAAGATTACAGCCTCATTAAACGCGCGTGTATAGATTAGGCCATCAGTTCAGATTTTATACACGTCAGAGGTAATTGCCCTGGGGGGGGTTGTGTGCTTGGGTTTGTGCTGCTGCTGCTGCTGCTGCTGCTTACGGCATAACTGGTTACTGACAGCTCAATACTTACAAAACGGTTACAAAACGGGTACCGAATGGGTTACCGAATGGTTCTGAAAAACTAATGATATTTTTGCTGATTATTGGCGTCATGTATAATACTGCCTGCTTGCTAGCCGGTTCTCGTCTATTGAGTCTTAACACAGTTTCCCAAGTCTTTAAAGGCTTGGGTTTTTGCTGTCATTGACATTGTGGCTGCATTCCTTTACCTTCTAATTGGTTCCTGTGCTCGTTTGCTGTCCCCTATGCGGTTCTCGTTAGGCTTGCGCTGTAAGATTGTCAAATGGGTATGTAATCACGATGATGTTTTACATTTATTCTCATGTAATCTAGACTGCGTCTATATGCCGCATATATTATCCCTATTCATCCACAACGTTCATGCGTGCGCACTCTATTCTACCCATCGTGTTCCAGATCTTTGTTGTAAAGTATACGGCGTGGTGCCTCAATTTACCCATTAATATTTTTTTCGGCTAATTTATTATTATTATTTCTTATTATTTCTTATTATTTCTTTATCAGTGCACGCTTTTCTCTTGTATTTCCTGGGATGTTCCGTGGTGCTGCCTGTTGTTGCCCATTCCCGATTTACCGCATTATAGTATTTATAACCGCCTGTTTCTCTTGTATTTCCTCTTTTTGGGACCCAAGTATTAACCGGGGGAGGGGGGAGG